>JASDQU010505695.1:21339-34464 GCA_032191745.1 Picea mariana | reverse complement strand
ATATTTTTTTTCATGTTGCCAAGTTAAATTCTATAAGATTTTTGTTATGTGTTGTTGTTGCATTTTATTTTGAAGTAGAACAGATGGATGTGAAGACAACATTCCTACATGGGAATCTGGAAGAAGAAATCTATATGAAGCATCTAGAAGGATTTGTTGTGAAGGGAAAGAAGGATTTGGTATGCAAGCTAAAAAAATCCTTGTATGATTTTAAAAATTCACCAAGGATGTGGTATAAAAAAATTGATACTTATATGATGGAACTTGGCTTCAAAAGAAGCAAAGAGGATCAATGTGTGTATTTTAAATTAATTGGTGATCATTTGATTTATTTGGTCTTGTATGTGGATGAAATGTTGTTGATAGGAAACAACAAGGAGATTATCCAGGAGGTGAAAACTCAGTTGTCGTTTAAATTTGACATGAAGGATCTCAGTGCTTCAAATTTCATTTTGGGCATGGAAATTAAAAGATATCGGAAAAAGAAGAAATTTTGGTTAAATAAGAGAAAATATGTCGAGAAAATATTGCAGAGGTTTAATATGCGGGAGTGTAAACTAGTCAAGGTCCCTATTCTTGTTGGTGTAAAGTTATCTATGGATCAGTGTCCCAAAAGATAGGAAGAGGAGGAGGACGTGTCTCATGTTCCATATGTGAGTGCAACTGGCATTTCGATGTATGCAATGTTCTGTACTAGATTGGACATTATACATGCAGTGGGAGTTTTGAGCAGGTATATGTCAAAACCAGGGAAGGAGCATTGGACAACAGTAAAAAGGGTTTTTAGGTATTTGTGTGGCACTGGTAGCTATGGATTGTGCTACCAAGGAAGACTATGATTGGACAAAGTGTTGGACATACATGGCTTTGTGGATGCAGAATGGGATGGAGATTTGGATCATTGGATATCTACTAACGGGTATATGTTTAACCTATTTGGAGGAGAAATTAGTTGGATGAGCAAAATATAGGCTGTAGTGGCACTTTCAACTATAGAAACTGAATACATGGCAGCCACACATGCAAGTAAGGAATCAATATGGTTACAAATATTGTGTTCAAGTATTGGGTTGGTACAACAAGATGTAAGCATAAATTGTGATAGTCAAAGTGCAATTTTTTTGGCGAAGAACCCAACTTATCATTCAAAGACAAA
Source organism: Picea mariana (assembly GCA_032191745.1). Taxonomy (NCBI): domain Eukaryota; kingdom Viridiplantae; phylum Streptophyta; class Pinopsida; order Pinales; family Pinaceae; genus Picea; species Picea mariana. The sequence continues at coordinate 33,308 of JASDQU010505695.1, read as the reverse complement.
GCATATTGATATTCAAGATCACTTTGTGAGAGACATAGTTGAATAAGAGAAAGTTTTGTTGATGAGGGTGGACACTTTGAAGAATGTTGTAGATTCATTAACAAAATCTGTGAGCACTAAGAAGTTCTCTTGGTGTAGAGTATCCATGGGCATTGCTGCCTTGGATTGTTGACTATGTAACCATGTAACCCCCTATATGAAAAGAAAACAACAAGTGGGAGAATGTTGGGTATGTGTTTTATTTTTTGCGTGACTAGTCATAGTGTCTACTACATTGTGTTGTGCATGCAGGGGGTTGCAGGGAAATGTGTTGCATTTTTGCCTCATTTTTCATGTCGCCTCGATTTTTGTGTCCATTTTTGGGACGTTTTTAGGAACATGGTTTTTTCTGATGGTTTTCTATTTATGGTTAAGGAATTAGGGTTGTTGAATAATCTAGGTCATTAGGTTAAGGTTTTGGATGCCACTGGCTCCCATTTGTATATTGTATTGTAAACAATGTATCACTATGAATGAATATAGAATATGTCGGTTTTCTTGGTTTGGGTTTCTAGGTGAAAAATCTCTATGTAATGTGTGTATTTTCCAATTTATATTTTCTGTTCTATTACTGAAAGTCTGTTTGTTGTAAAATATTGTACAAGGTTAAAATCTACATGCCAGGATCATCTGTATTGTTCCTAATGCCTTTCTGTCAAGAACCTCCCATTATTCTCCCTTCATGGCCGTCAACTTATTTTCTATTCCACCCAATGGTAGGAATAGATCCTTATGATATAAATATTCTTCCATCTGCATCTTCCATAACTGGTAGTTTTGTCTGTTAAATTTGTCAACCCTAAACTTTCCATCTTCCACCATTACTCCCACTCGAAATAGGAACCCTCTTTTCCTACGAGTTACCTTTTTATTTGATACCAGTGGTTAGGAAAACAAGATCAAGGAGAAATAAAATAAAACAAATGCAGAAATAAAACACAAAAGATACACAGTAAAATAGAAACATAGATATACGTGGTTCACCCAGTATGGGCTACGTCCACCATAGAAACTTCCAGGTCCTTCCTTTTTATTATTTATCAAAATGAAGGGATAAAACCTACAACACACTCACTGTAAAATACATAGCCACAATACAATTCCCTCATAAAACAAGGTCTCCTTCTAAGGAAAAAAACCCTAAAATAACTTCTACCATCAGATCTACGACCTTATAATGAATGGTCCATATTCACTATGAAATTGCAATATTTTACAAGGTAATTTTTCCTAATATTTCTGCCACCCCCCCTGGATTCCCCTAGCCACAATTGTGGGGGGGAAATCCCCCCCATTCCCTCGTTAGGGAATGGGGTACAAATGCAGCTGAAAAAAACCTTTGAATTAGGAATATAATCAAGCTCCACAACCAACACCTTTGTCGATTGAGGTACATAGTGCTCAAAATGATAGGAGGGTCTTCCTTCTCAGTTGGTACCTATAATATCTTCAAGATTTCCCTTTTCACAGAAGGGATCGTGCACATATATGTCACTGGGACCGTCATATTCAATTTTCAAAACATGGATGCAACATCTATATTCAACTGAATCTCATCTGTGGGAGATGTATTAGGAAGAAACTCATATACTAGAGCTGGAGGTGGTGGGGCCACCTTCTCTTCTGATGGAAGAGAATTGTCTAGATGTGATGGAGTCATTGAATATTTATTTATTCTATTGTAAGTAAAATATTTCCTCCTCCTTAACTCCTTTTGCTCATATGTTAATTTATTCAAGGCCTAGAGTCTCCTCTCTCATTCCCCCCATATTATGGCTTCATTGATCTATTCTTGTGTGACTTGTTCCTCTTGGAAAATGTAGATCATATCCATGAATTTCATACCATCAGGATAATATTCATCTCATCAGGGGCATTCATCTTCTCTATGATTTTATTGGCATGGAAGGCACCAAGATTTTGTGTCAACCATTCCAATTTGTTTCAAGGTATCCGGGTCCTTTTCCTCCTATTGAATCCTTGGTTTCCAACCTATGGAATCTCTCTTCTATCTAGTAAATTGAGGTCTAGGAGCATATTTATTTCTCTCTACAGTATTCAAATGGCCCATAATCTGTTTTTGTACCTCGGTAAACTAAGTACTCATCTAATCTATCTTCTGAGTCAAGAGGGAAATTAGATCAGGAGAACTACTATTGGAAACATTAGTCTTTTCTTCTGCCTTGAAACGAGGGTACTGAAAAGTATCCACCCTTGAATCAAGAAGATTCTCTTCAATGTCATAACTGTATTATTTTTCCTGTGCCAATGATGTGGGCTTCTTGTCCTTAAAAATGAAGTGAAATTTCCTTTCAAAAGCATTCATATAGAGGAGACAGACTGATGGAGTTGTAGGAAGAAATTATGTCGGAATCTAGCTATACAACCTATCAAATATGGTATTGAACTCATTCACTGTCTCATTCTCCTTTTTATTTATCTGATTGAATTGCACTACAAGTGTTCCACCGTCTTTTTTTTTTGACCATATACTCTTAAATAACTTGGAAAAATATTCATAAGACATGAGATGATTGTCAGGAAGGCCTATGATTCAATCAAGAGCTTCTTCAGTCAATGATGAAGAAAACAAATTCATGGCTACATCCTCATGCTCAATAATTGAATTTTCCATGTCCTGACCCATGATGTAAATATGATCCTCAATAATCACTACTTTATTTTCTAGGAACTTTGGCAACCACTTCTTTGACTCTTTTGGCATTGCGTTGGGGTATTCATGGATGGTGGGCATGTTAAGGGGTTTGTAAAGGTATTTTTCCCAAGGGTGGGCCATTGCAACAAGGGGAAGGGTACCGTAGAAGAGGGTTTTGACAACATGATACTTGAGGGGAGGCCTTCTTTGGTATACCTTAGAAAGTTTTAAACTCCCAAGGGGGAAAGAATTAGAGAAGGAAGGGTTTTGGGAAGGTGGAGTCGCTAGAAAATATAGGGAAGAGGCTTTGGGATAACTTTCCAAATTGTTGTTAGGGTACAAAAGAGGATTCAAAATCCTCCCCGACGACAACTCCAAAATGTTATCACAAAATTTTTAGGTTGGTAAAATCCCGGCCCAATCACCAAAATGGTGACAACTTAGAGAGCACCTACCCACTATCGCCTTAGGCAGGTGTTCCCGTCAGTTTTGAGGTGAGGTATTCACCTTAATGGGGGAATCATGGTGACCCTAACGGTGATTAATACGAAAAATGAGATGTACGAATGGATGCCCCTAAAGTTCAAGTTTATAGATGGAAAATGGAACTTGGAAATGATTCTTTAGGGTTTCTTGAGGTTTCCAATGCTTTCAATGACCTTCCAAGAGAGAATACCCGCCTGAGCACAAGGAAAACCAAGTATACGATGGAATATGTTAGGTGGACATGGAAATTAAGATTTATGTCCCTAATTACAACAACAATAAATTATATATATCATCATGTAAAATATAATAAGATATGCAATTTTTTTTATAAAAGTCTAGTTGAATAAGCAAGAGACAAACTAGTAAAGACTAGTTCAATTCAAGAATGAAAGAGCAAGACTTTAGCATAAAAGAAAGGTTGCCACAAAAAGTTTACTGCATTGATATTTATAAGCCTTGTGGATGTAGCAAACCAATCCTTATAACATAAATTTAATTTAACCAACCAAAATAACACTAAATTATCCCAAAAGTGTGCTAGGGTTAATAGTTTGTTAGGGAGAAGTTATCGCTAATTTCTAAGGTTAGTTTAGGAGTTGTCTAGGTTTATAGGGTTAGATATATGCAAACCTAATGTCTGTAGGTTGGTTTTATTATAAAAACAAGTTTTATTGGGTGAAAGGGGATGCTTCAGTGAGGCAATATTGCCTAAGGCTCAAGGAACAATACCCAAGTGATAGAACTTGAAGACTTCAACTTTTCATGTTCACCAATGCAATGTTTTATTTCTCGAATGCAACGATTAGTGCCTTTTGATTAATGCGTTAATGGAGTCAAAATTAAAGAGCTAGATATACTACCTACTTGGGGGTATAAATCCTCTTATTCCTGAATGTAGGTAACCTAGCTAGGGTTTGGTCTAAGGGGTGTAGATCCTCATACTTCCTTAAAAAACCATTGCAAACAATAATTTTATGCTTAAATTTATGGTGGAGCTAAAGTAGGGGTGTATGCACTTATACTCCCTACCTATACTTAGCAACAAATAAACCTTGAGCTTGAATTACAAATGATAGCAACAAGTAAAATGTATTACCAATCCAAATAGCAACAAGATAAACCATAACATGCTAAGATAAACCACCACAAATAGCTAGAAAAGACCTCCAAGAGCTAGTGCATCATCATCATGTAGTCCATAACCAAAGATAACACCATACCATATCAAAAGAGAACAAAAATCTTGAAGGTAGCAAAAATTTTAGTCCTTATCTCTTCACAACTGGAGAGTTATGATTCAAAATGGGATTTCATGATCTCTATTTATACAAAATGTCTATCACATAGTTTGTCCACTTAGAAAGGCTAAAACATAAGATAACAGGTCAAAAACCCTTATCTTACCCATTTGATCAAAATAATATTAAACAATTCATCTTAAAATTCACTTTTACACAAAGGAAACCCTAGAACAAGGTGACATCACCCCTTTATGGGACGTTTTGGCACTTTGAAGAAGTTGCTGGGGTAGTAGATGCATGGCTAGGCCTCCATAGGCCACTTTTCACTCATCCAACTCCTCTCTTGATGGCCTTCAAGTATCCTTCCTTCAAAACATGCAACGTGTCATCGAACAACACATTCACCACCAAACCCTAGCCCTCTAGGTGACGTCAAGCTTCCATAAGTGACGTTTTTCCTCTCCTAGGAAAAATGTTTGTCATGTGAGGGATAGGTCATGTCTTCCATGTTGTCTTCTAGGACTCCAAAGGAAAGTCACGATGATTTAGAATGTGGGCCTTAGACATCCATCCGGTGGGTTTATTTCCCCATGGAAGCCCAAGCTAGGCTTGTTCTTCCAAAACTTTCCACCAAGAAAGGTCCAGCAAAAGAAAATGGCACACCCTCCAAAGATCTCAATTCAAAGATATCATGACAAATGTAAACAACATCTAATAAGAAAGGCACATAAACATGTGCATCAAAACTACCTCATCAAATTAAACAAATTCTCAAAACCCTATAAAATTGACCAAATTTAAATATGGGAGTGGTGTCATAGGAGTCCTATTGGGTAAACCAAATCCCTCAAGTAGGGTATGCTCCCAAGGATTTCCTTTCAAGGTCATGAAATGGATGATGAGGTGGAAGGGGTTTAGACTTCATAGGTCGTTGAGTTTCATGACATACAAGGGCTCGTATTATCTCATTCATGGGTGACTTTATCTCAGTTGTGTAACTGAGAGCCACTACCCCGGCTTGGTGACCAAATGATGGTAATGTCATACTGCTAAATACCCATGATCATGATAGGTTGGATCATGATGAGACCTCCTATCCTCAAAATTATCCCTTAAGCATTCATTATCATTTATTCTTGGAGGTCCCCTTTTTCTTATAGAGAAGAATTCCATTTCTTTCTCGAGGGTGCCTAGGAGAATCATATGGAAAGTGTATATCTAGACTTTTATCTTTTCAACCAACAACAATCCCTCTAGGCCTTCAACCCCTTCTTCCCATGAAATGAGGTACACACCCTTATTGGGTCACTAAAGTCAAAGGGCCTATAGGAGGAAAATACGATGGGAGTGTAATGAGCGAAAATTCGTAAGTATGGTCGAGAATGGTACAATAAACCCTCAAGGGAACCCTAGTCACAAACCTTCCCCAAAGGTTGGTCACTTACTAGGTAATATATGACACTCACCAAGGTGAAATAGGATCAAAGGAATAATGTACAACAAGACATTCTATAATCAAAAAAATCTTAAATACAACATGTTCAAATGCCTTAAATATTAGGGTGATTACCTTCCACAATACATGACTTGTACCACATGGAGCAAGACCCTTTTTCCTTCCAAAAGTTATTTGGTGTGGTGATAGAGAGAGATTCTATAATTGCAAGTGGACACTATTGTTTGTGTGGGATGCATTGATAATGGATCAAATGTGGTGATAGAGCGGGATTCTATATGTGCAAGTGGACACTACTAGTTGTGTAGTCTCTCGACACTTCATATATGCAACCTGAGGGCCTCGAGACATCATATCCTTAGTCATCCCACAAAATGGGGATAAAACTCCTCATACATTCCCCCAAATGTTCCTTTATAGCATCCTTAATAGGTTAAGGAGGTTGAATTATGTTGATTATGGGATGATGGAGGTTGGGAAACGAGCCCAACCAAAATCCCCACCTGAAATTAAGGATTTTTTTTGTTTTTAACTTTTTTTAGGGAATCCGTGCATTGTCAACTAGAAAACCACGAAAATCCATGAGTTGTACATAGGTGACCTGCAGATGACACTAAAATTGATGTTTTTTAAGTGACTTTGATTAGGAAAGATGGGATTTGAGCTTACAAGTCAGGAAAAAGGGCCAAGCCATGTCACAATGCAATTGGTGTGGAAAATTGTGGTATAACAAATGTCCCCTAATGTGTGAGGTCAGAAGGGAAACTAATGGATGAAATACATTATAACTCTTAGAGGCAAGGATGCATTGAATTAGAGCTAATGAAGGTTCCCAAACAACTGATACAAGAAAAAAAACCATTAGCATAGATCAAGTAAGAGTATTCTCTTCCCAAGTCGGGAATACCCATGCTCAAGAGTGATGTAAGCATGGCCGCTAAATCAAATACACTGTGAATATGTGGAATATATGAAAATATGACTAATGTCCATGGCCATGAGCAATACAAAGTAGATCCATGTGATATATATAAAGTAGCAAGCATGGCCACGAGGAATACACATTGGATCCATGTCAAAGTAGATCATAGCCACAAATAGATACACAGTGGAGCTATGTCTCAAAATAAAAAAAACATAGGATATTTAGGACCAAATGGAGTGAAAAACCTGATCCTCTACAAGTACCAATGTATTTGGAGTGGTACAATATATGTAGGGTAGGAAGATAAAATATGCGATGCTTATATTTCACCCAATGTCTTCAAAATGATCCTGTGTGGTACAAGTCTACACTATCTGACTAAATGTGTTGGGGTCAAACACATTAAGATACCATTTGATTACTAGTCATTGATGTATACCATTAACAAACATGATATGACCCACCTATGATGATAATGGGCATCAAGGTACCATGGTAAAATATAACAATTGTGAATAAATGAGATGATGTCAAACACCTGGTAGAATATATTGATCATGGGACATTGATGTATTCCTACTGTAAATAGAAAGGGAACCTTCGGCTGATGACTACAAGCCCCAAGTTACCAAATATGACTCTAGATCCTTTTCCCAGAGAAAAATGTTCTAAATTCGATAGGAAGAGATCTGCTGGAAGGAAGGAATTAAGGAATCCTCTATCATCCAACACAAGAGGTAGCACAAGGCCAAATATTTGGAAGGAGTCAGATGATCTAATTGTAATAACCACACTGAGGTAAGACTCTGGAATGCACCAGATGTAATATCACATGACAAAGAATCTATGAATAGTAGAGAATGATGAAGACTACTGAAAAATACAAGGAATCCACCAATGGGGTCAAGTGGAAACCAAGGTACTGCACAAATCCCTATGTGTGATGATTCTTGTTGACGTCGAACACAAGGGAAACTGCTCAATCAACAACCAATGATGGTTTGTCATCTGTTGAGCACAAGGTCACCTATCAATAATGGAAATAGGCCCAAGATTCAAATATAGATCATACTCTCAGAGAAATGTGTAGGATTCAATAATAGTATACCCGCCAACAAGAAGTCAATGAGGACCTTCTATACTAGCACGAGTGAACGACAAAGATACTTTTGATAATGATATGAACTTGAATGACATGGGAAGGATGACTTGAAATGTCGGAGACTTGCTACAAAATGGTTGATGCAGGCTTAAACTTCCCTTGAACAAAATAACGACACATTATGTGGCTTAGGAAACATGACTATAAACTGGGATACATTTGTGATACAAGAGGAATCAACAAATGCTCCATATGGTTGGAAGAATAACCAACCTGGAAAGATTTTGTCCCTCGACCAAGTTTTGTGGAAACATTGGTCGTGTTTTACTAGTTTTGTGACTTCGATAGGCTGGTCGAAGATGGAGCACCCAGGTAGAGATGAGATCACGGGATCTCACCTATATTGTGGGATTTTTGGGCTTTTACGATTTATGTAACGGGTATGGGATGTCGATGCATGGGTTTACCCATTTTTAGGAATTTTTGTAATGTATAAATAAGTAGATAGGACTTAGAGAGAAGCGTGTGCCTATTGGCTTCGTGCAAGAATATGTAAAGGTTGCTAAGTGTGAAGAACAATTGTTGTCTTTTGTGCATACTGTGTGTTGAGACTTGCACAGCTAAGTGCAAGTGATTGTAAGAGGCTTTGTGCATAGACTATGTAAGGATTCGTGCTATTAAGGAGTTGGATTTGTTCCTTGACCTAATTTTGGGAAGGAGGATCTGGAGAGGTGCGTGCAGATCTCCTGTCCTTTGCAGAATTGGCTCTGTGGATTTGTGCACGAGAGCATAAAAATGTAAGAAGCTCGAAGACTAATAAAGAAGAAGAAGAGGTTGGTGGACGTAGAACCACACTGGGTTGAACCACGTATATCTTGTGTTGATGTGCTTTGTGCAATATTTTTCATGTTGTTTATGTATTTATATACTTAGTGCACTAATCTTGATGTATGACATATATATCTATGGATGTTTTTTACTTTATGTATGATGAATTCCAGATCTGATGTAATGCTATGTGCTAAGAGGTTTTAAGAGATGGATATTGATTGTTATTGCGTTGATCTGTAATAAGGGTTAATATGAAATGTGAATGACAACCATAACCTAATGCATATTGTCGACTAAGTGATTTGTTAGTGTTGTAATCATAGATCTATGTCAAAACTAGGTTGTAGACACCTAATTCCTACAACCCCCCCTGCCTATACCTTGGGTGAGACTTCATCTTCTCTGCAGGTGTTGCCGAAAGGGCTAGTAGTTACTATTTTGTTGGTGCATTGTTGAAGCATTGAACCCTGGGTCTTCCCCAGTGCCAACAAATGGTTCCATTGTTGGGACCTAAAACTATGATTGTTGAGAACTGAAGAAAAGAAAAATCTCTGTGCGTAGATTTGGTGTTGTAGTGGGCAGTATTCTAAACATATTTCGAAGCTTTGTGCTAAGAAAGGAACTTGATCTAAAGGAAAGAGGTAAGATCTTAAATCTTTGTGCTTTGGTAAAGGTAAGATAAGTGAAAATAAATTCTTCGAAAGTATGAATCTAAGTATGTTTGATAGATTCTGTCCTAGTCTGAAAACTAGGGTACAACTAGAAGAAAGATTTGATCTGAATAAATATGATATAAATAGATAAAGATATGTTATTCCTATGCATAGAAATAATTTTTGAACTAACAAGTGGGTGCAGGAACCTAGAAAGAAATTTTGCAGATTGCAGGTCCAACGCTGTGATCCCAGTGCGTAGTACAAAAGAGACTGGGGATCATTTAAAAGAAAGAGAGGATTGACATTGTTCTATAATTGCAGAAGACCGGGACATCTTGCTAAGGAATTCCCTGGTATAGGTCCTATTTGTATTTGTTGTAAAGATGTTGATCATGAGGTTTTGGGTTTCCATAGAATGATTGCTAAAGTTGAAAAGATAATCATGAGACATGAAAAATATGATGAAGTTCAAAAGGCTAAGGATCTGTCAGAGAACCAGAAAGAGAAAGAATCAGAGACGATGTTATTACAGTTGAAAGAAACATTGAATGATCACAGAGACATTAGTTTAGCAGAGATTTTAAAAGAGAAGCAGTGAATAGAAACAAGAATAGGAGACTTCTACATAGACTGTGTCTTGGATGAGGAAACACATGTGAATATTATGCTAGAAAGCACTTGGGAAATTTTGGGAAAGCCTGCTATGGTTCCTTCATTGGGAAGGATAGGAGTTTTTAAAGGAAATATGATAACCCTATGTGGAAGAGTTACTAATGTACCTATGATTTCTCATGAAACATAGACCGAACAAGAATTTGAAGTCATTGAGTTTGTTGAGAATAAAAACCCTTTTTAACATTTTTTATGAAAGACTTGAATTGAGAAAGATCAGAACCAAAAGAAAGCAGAGGAGGAAGCAACATAATAGAAAAATAAATAATTAATGGGACTTCATAGCCAAAAAAATAACACAACTAATAGAAGAACAAGAGGATAAGTCGAAGCAACAGAGGGCCAGAGAATTAGTTGTCAAATTTGAAATAACACAAGAAGGCTTAAATAACATGTCCTTATAGGAAAGAAGAGAATCCACCTCATAAATAGTAAGAGAAGAGGTATTGCACTTGAACCCTTTGAAAGACCCTCAGCAATGCAAAGCTGCTACGCTAAAATAATATACGAATAAGAATGAAAAGAGGAATCCAAAGACTCAACTCACAGGAAAGAAGGCAAGAAGGCTCAGTAAAAAGAAATCCAAGTTAGAAAGACTACGGGAAGTTCCAGAGAAGACTTTGCAGGAGACAGATCTGCAAAAGTTGAACCTCGTCGGAATAGAAGAACCTCGTGGAATGGGACTTCACCATGAAGAAGCTATATGACCCTTGGAGGTGTCTTGACCGTTAGAATGATGCTCCAGAATGACTATAAACGCAGTGATTGACAAAAATATTTTCATTGGACCATTGATACTGCACCATAATGGATGTATTTGTATTGATTGAGGCATTCCGACCCATTGGAAGAATCTGTTACGACGTTGCTTATTTAACCAGTCGGACGTTGTGCGAGGACCACTTTTGGCAAATTGTGATATCCAAGATAACAAAGAATTGATTGCATACTGCGTTGTGCTTTCTAGACCTCCCCATTTAGTTGATTACCTTTCTTGTCCATTCACCTACCCGATTTATTTTTCTACAAGTGTGAATGTCAGGCGAGCATAGCATGCTGAAGAAGTTTGTGGAGGATATTTGCATCAACCTCATGGCTGAGAAAGTCATGTCTGTAGGAATACAGACATCATCGACTGGAGGAATGAAAGAATCCCCATCGAATCCACGTCGGTCTAGCCAAACCATGACTGAGAAAAGAAGAAAGCACGACAATGATCTGGCTAATGTGAAGTAGATCCCATCAGTCTTGCCTGAATACATCTTGCCTCTAGATAGTGTGGTTAATCATGACAACATCCCATGGGATTTTGAATATACATTGATCATTACATACCTCCTGAAGGGGATATGCGTAGTCGAACCTTAGTTGGGACTGATCCCAGCTCTCAAGATAATAGAATTCAACCTTGGAGACCAAAAGAACTATGTGATGCTCACACCACATAGGTACTTGATGAAGATAACGGGGAAAATTCCCAATATAGTTCACTGACCATGGATGAAGGAGCTCTTGAGATCAACAATCCTGAATGTGATGAAGATCCCCCATTTCAGCCGACATAAAGAGGTTAACACTTGCGTTAAAATCCTCCTGCCATGCTACCATGGAGGGTATCTATGGATTGATAGGCGCGTCACTGTGGATCCAATGATAATCCACCACATTACAAGAATTAGAATGGAGGGACCGGACCCTCAATAGTTCTACCCAGGGAAGACTGTAGATCGTTCCCTTGAACAACGCATAAAGGAAGACTATGGCTATGTGGAGAAGGGAAAGCGAGGCTAGAAGGTAGCCTCCATCGAGGATGGCATGGTGCGCCTATCTTGTCAGCTTATAGCTGGAAAGATCATCCGAAAGAACCGTCTGAAACAGGTCACAGGGTTCTTAGTCAACCTC
>JASDQU010505695.1:0-12604 GCA_032191745.1 Picea mariana | reverse complement strand
CCTGAATGCAGGTAACTTAGCTAGGGTTTGGTTTAAGGGGTGTAGATCCTCATACTTCCTTAGAAAACCCTTGCAAACAATAATTTTATGCTTAAATTTATGGTGGAGCTAAAGTAGGGGTGTATGAACTTATACGCCCTACCTATACTTAGCAACAAATAAACCTTGAGCTTGAATTACAAATGATAGCAACAAGTAAAATGTATTACCAATCCAAATAGCAACTAGATAAACCATAACATGCTAAGATAAACCACCACAAATAGCTAGAAAAGACCTCCAAGAGCTAGTGCATCATCATCATGTAGTCCATAAATATCCCATTTTCGCTACCTTCAAGCTTAACAAAAAGCTTGAAGGTAGCGAAAATTTTAGTCCTTATCTCTTCACAATGGGAGAGTTATGATTCAAAATGAGATTTCATGATCTCTATTTATACAAAATGTCTATCACATAGTTTGTCCACTTAGAAAGGGTAAAAACTAAGATAACGGGTCAACAACCCTTAGCTTACCCATTTCATCAAAATAATATTAAACAATTCATCTTAAAATTCACTTTTACACAAAGGAAACCCTAGAACAAGGTGACATCACCCCTTTATGGGATGTTTTGGCACTTTTAAGAAGTCATTGGGGTAGTAGATGCATGGCTAGGACTCCATAGGCCACTTGTCACTCATACAACTCCTCTCTTGATGGCCTTCAAGTCTCCTTCCTTCAAAACATGCCACATGTCATCGAACAACACAGTCACCACCAAACCCTAGCCCTTTAGGTGACATCAAGCTTCCATAAGTGACATTTTTCCTCTCCTAGGAAAAATGTTTGTCATGTGGGGGCTAGGTCATGTCTTCTAGGCCTCCAAAGGCAAGCCATGATGATCCAGAATGTGGGCCTTAGGCATCCATCTGGTGAGCTTCTTTCCCCATGGAAGCCCAAGCTAGGCTTGTTCTTCCAAAACTTTCCACCAAGAAAGGTCCTGCAAAAGAAAAGGGCACACCCTCCAAAGATCTCAATTCAAAGATATCATGACAAATGTAAACCACGTCTAATAAGAAAGGCACCTAAACATGTTCATCACAACTACCTCATCAAATTAAACAAATTCTCAAAACCCTATAAAATTGACCAAATTTAAGTATGGGAACGGTGTCATAGGAGTCCTATTGGGTAAACCAAATCCCTCAAGTAGGGGATGCTCCCAAGGATTTTTTTTCAAGGTCATTAAATGGATGACGAGGTGGAAGGGGTTTAGACTTCATAGGTCGTTGAGTTTCATGACATACAAGGGCTCGTATTATCTTATTCATTGGTGCCATTATCTCAGTTGTGTAACTGAGAGCCACTACCCTGGCTTGGTGACCAAATGATGGTAATGTCATATTGCTAAATACCCATGATCATGATAGGTTGGATCATGATGAGACCTCCTATCCTCAAAATTACCCCTTAATCATTCATTATCATTTACTCTTTGAGGTCCCCTTTTTCTTATAGAGAAGAATTTCATTTCTTTCTCGAGGGTCCCTAGGCGAATCATATGGAAGGTGTATATCTAGAATTTTATCTTTTCAACCAACAATAATCCCTCTAGGCCTTCAACCCATTCTTCCCATGAAATGAGGTACACGCCCTTATTGGGTCACTAAAGTCAAAGGGCCTATAGGAGAACAATATGATGGGAGTGTAATGAGCGAAAATTCATAAGTATGGTTGAGAATGGTACAATAACCCCTCAAGGGAACCCTAGTCACAAACCTTCCCCAAAGGTTGGTCACTTACTAGGTAATCTATGACAATCACCAAGGTGAAATAGGATCAAAGGAATAATGTAGAAGAAGACATTCTATAATCAAAATAATCTTAAATACATGTTCAAATGCCTTAAATATTAGGGTGATTACCTGCCACAATACATGACTTGTACCACATGGAGCAAGACCCTTTTTCCTTCCAAAAGTTAGCTGATGTGGTGATAGAGAGAGATTATGTATTTGCAAGTGGACATTGTTGTTTGCGTGGGATGCACTGATAATGGATCAAATGTGGTGATAGAGTAGGATTCTGTATGTGAAAGTGGACACTATTGGTTGTGTAGTCTCTCAACACTCCATATATGCAACCTGAGGGCCTCGAGACATCATCTCCTTAGTCATCCCACAAAATGGGGATAACGCTCCTCATACATTCCCCAAAATATTCCTTTATATCATCCTTAATAGGTTAAGGAGGTTGAATTATGTTGATTACGTGATGATGGAGGTTAGGAAACGAGCCCAACCAAAATCCCCACCCAAAAATAAGGAATTTTTTTGTTCTTAACTTTTTTTAGGGAATTCGTGCATTGTCAACTAGAAAACCACGAAAATCTATGATTTGTACATAGGTGACCTATGGATGACACTAAAACTGATGTTTTTTAAGTGACTTTGATGAGGAAAGTTGGGATTTGAGCTTGCAAGTCAGGAAAAAGGGCCAAGCCATGTCACAATGCAATTGGTGTGGAAAATTGTGGTATAACAAATGTCCCCTAATGTGTGAGGTCAGAAGGGAAACTAATGGCTGAAATACATTATAACTCTTAGAGGCGAGGATGCATTGAATTAGAGACAATGAAGGTTCCCGAACAACTAATACAAGAACAAAAACCATTAGCAGAGATCAAGTAGGAGTATTCTCTTCCCAAGTCAGGAATACCCATGCTCAAGAGTGATGTAAGCATGGCCGCTAAATCAAATACACTATGAATTTGTGGCATATATGAAAATATGACTAATGTCCATGGCCACGAGCAATACAAAGTGGATCCATGTGATATATATAAAGTAGCAAGCATGGCCACGAGGAATACACATTTGATCCATGTCAAAGTAGATCATAGCCACGAATAGATACACAGTGGAGCTATGTCTCAAAATAAAAAAACATAGGATATCTAGGACCAAATGGAGTGAAAAAACTGATCCTCTACAAGTACCAATGTCTGTGGGGTGGTACAATATATGTAGGGTAGGAAGATAAAATATGTGATGCTTATATTTCACCCGAAGTCTTCAAAATGATCCGGCGTGGTACGAATCTACACTATCTGACTAAATGTGTTGGGGTCAAACACATTGAGATACCATTTGATTACCATTCATTGATGTATACCATTAACAAACATGAGATGACCCATCTATGATGATAATGGGAATCAAGGTACCATGGTAAAATATAACAATTGTGAATAAATGAGATGATGTCAAACACCTGGTAGAATATATTGATCATGGGACATTGATGTACTCCTACTGTAAATAGTAAGGAAACCTTCCACTGATGACTGCAAGCCCCAAGGTGCCAAATATGACTCTAGATCCTTTTCCTAGAGAAAAATGTTCTAAATTCGATAGGAAGAGATATGTTGGAAGGAAGGAATTAATGAATCCTCTATCATCCAACACAAGAGGTAGAAGAAGGCCAAATATTTGGAAGGGATCAAACGATTTAATTGTAATAACAACACTGAGGTAAGACTCTAGAATGCACCAGATGTAATATCACATGACAAAGAATCTATGAATAGTAGCGAATGATGAAGACTACTGAAAAATACAAGGAATTCACCAATGGGGTCAAGTGGAAACCAAGGTACCGCACAAATCTCTATGTGTGATGATTCTTGTTGACGTCAAACATAAGGGAAACCGCTCAATTAACAACCAATGATGGTTTGTCATCTATTGAGTGCAAGGTCACCTATCAATAATGGAAATAGGACCAGTATTCAAATATAGATCATACTCTCAGAGAAATGTGTAGGATTCAATAATAGTAGACCCGCCAACAAGAAGTCAATGAGGACCTTCTATACTAGCATGAGTGAATGACAAATATACTTTTGATAATGATATGAACTTGAATGACATGGGAAGGATGACTTGAAAGTTCAGAGACTTGCTACAAAATGGTTGATGCAGGCTTAAACTTCCCTTGAACAGAAGAACGACACATTATGTGGCTTAAGAAACATGACTATAAACTGGGATACATTTGTGATACAAGAGGAATCAACAAATGCTCCATATGGTTGGAAGAATAACCAACTTGGAAAGATGTTGTCCCTCAACCAAGTTTTGTGGAAACATTGGTCGTGTTTTACCAGTTTTGGGACTTTGATAGGCTGGTCGAAGATGGATCACCCAGGCAGAGTTGAGATCACGGGATCTTACCTATATTGTGGGATTTTTAGGCTTTTATGGTTGATGTAATGGGTATGGGATGTCGGTGCATGGGTTTACCCATGTTTAGGAATTTTGTAATGTATAAATAAGTAGATAGGACTTAGAGATAAGCATGTGCCTATTGGCTTCGTGCAAGAATATGTAAAGGTTGCTAAGTGTGAAGAACAATTGTTGGCTTTTGTGCATACTGTGTGTTGAGACTTGTAGAGCTAAGTGCAAGTAATTGTAAGAGGCTTTGTGAATAGACTATGTAAGGCTTTGTGCTATTAAGGAGTTGGATTTTTTCCTTGACCTAATTTTGGGAAGGAGGATCTGGCGAGATGCGTGCAGATCTCCTGTCCTTTGCGGAATTGTCTCTGTGGCTTTGTGCACAGGAGCAGAAGAATGTAAGAAGCTCGAAGACTAATAAATAAGAAGAAGAGGTTGGTGGACGTATCCCCGCACTGGGTTGAACCACGTATATCCTGTGTTGATGTGCTTTGTGCAATATTTTACATGTTGTTTATGTATTTATTTGCTTAATGCACTGATCTTGATGTATGATATATATATCTATGGATTTTTTGTACTTTATGTATGATGAATTCTAGATCTAATTTAATGCTATGTGCTAAGAGGTTTTAAGAGATGGATATTGATTGTTATTGCACTGATCTGTAATAAGGGTTAATATGCAATGTGAATGAGAACCATAAAATAATGCATATTGTCAGCTAAGTGCTCTATTTGTGTTGTAATCATAGATCTGTGTCCCAACTAGGTTGTAGACACCTGAGTCCTACAACCCCCCTACCTCTAACTTGGGTGAGACTTCATCTGCTCTGCAGGTGTTGCCGAAAGGGCCAATATTTACTATTTTATTGGTGCGCTATTGAAGCATGGAAACCTAGGTCTTCCCCAGTGCCAACAAATGGTTCCGTTGCCGGGACCTGAAACTGTGATTGCTGAGAACTGAAGAAAAGAAAAAGATTTGTGTGTAGATTTGGTGTTGTAGTGCACAGTATTCTAAACATATTTCTAAGCTTTGTGCTAAGAAAAGAACCTGATCTGAAGGAAAGAGGTAAGATCTTAAAGCTTTGTGCTTTGGTAAAGGTAAGATAAGTGAAAAAAAATTCTTCAAAAGTATGAATCTAAGTATGTTTGATAGATCCTATCCTAGTCTGAAAACTAGGGTACAAGTAGAAGAAAGATTTGATCTGAATAAATCTGATAGAAATAGAGAAAGATAAGTTATTCCTATGCATAGAAAGAATTTTTTGACAAACAAGTGGGTGTAGGAACCTAGAATTTTTTTTGTAGATTGCAGGTCAACACTGTGATCCCAGTGCGTAGTACAGAAGAGACTGGGGATTGTTTAAAAGAAAGAGAGGATTGACACTGTGCTATAATTATATAATACCGGGATATCTTGCTAGGGAATGCCCTGGTATAGGTCCTATTTGTCTTTGTTGTAAAGATGTTGATAATGAGGCTTTGGATTCCATAGAAAGATTGCTAAAGTTGAAAAGATAAACATGAGACACGAAAACTATGACGAAGATCAAGAGGCTAAGGATCTGTCAGAGAACTAGAAAGAGAAAGAATCAGAGACTATGTTATTTCAATTGAAAGAAACACCGAATGATCATAGAGACATCAATTTACTAGAGATTTTAAAAGAGAAGCAGTGAATAGAAACAAGAATAGGAGACTTCGACATAGACTTTGTCTTGGATGAGGAAACAGATGTGAATATTATGCCAGAAAGCACTTGGGAAATTTTGGGAAAGCCTGCTATGGTTCCTTCATTGGGAAGAATAGGATTTTTTAAAGGAAATATGATAACCCTATGTGGAAGAGTTACTAATGTACCTATGATTTCTCATGAAACATCGACCGAAGAAGAATTTGAAGTCATTAAGTTTGTTGAGAATAACGACCCTTTTTAACTTTTTTTATGAAAGACTTGAATTGAGAAAGATCAGAACCGAAAGAAAGTAGAGGAGGAAGCAACAAAACATAAAAAGAAATAATTAATGGGACTTCATAGCTAGAAAAATAGCACGACTAATAGAAGAACAAGAGGATAAGTCGAAGAAACATAGGGCCAGAGAATTAGTTGTCGAATTTGAAAGAACAAAAGAAGGCTTAAAGAACCTGTCTTTGCAGGAAATAAGAGAATCCACCTTGTAAATAGTAAGAGAAGAGGTATTACACTTGAACCCTTTGAAATACCCTCAGCAATGCAAAGCTGCTATGCCAAAAGAATATAAGAATAAGAATGAAACGAGGAATCCAGAGACTCAACTCATAGGAAAGAAGGAAAGAAGTCTCAGTAAGAAGAAATCCAAGTTAGAAAAACTACGGGAAGTTCCAGAGAAGACTTTGCAGGAGACAGATCTGCAGAAGTTGAACCTTGCCGGAATAGCAGAACCTTGTGGAATGGGACTTCACCACGACGAAGCTATATGACCCTTGGAGGCATCTTGACCATTAGAATGACGCTCCAGAATGACTATAAACACAGTTATTGACAGAAAGATATTCATTGGACCGTTGATACCGCACCATAATGGATGGATTTGTATTGATTGAGGCATTCCGACACATTGGAAGAATCTGTTACGACGTTGCTTATGTAACCGATTGGACACTGTGCCAGGACCAATTTTTGCAAATTGTGATATCCAAGCTAACAAAGAATTGATTTCATACCGCGTTGTGCTTTCTAGACCTCCCCATTCAGTTGATTACCTTGCTTGTCCGTTCACCTACCCGATTTATTTTGTTACAAGTGTGAATGTCAGGCGAGCATAGCACACTAAAGAAGTTTGTGGAGGATATTTTTATCGACCTCATGGCTGAGAAAGTCATGTCTGTAAGAACACAGGCATCGTCGACTGGTGGAATGCAAGAATCCCCATTGAATCCACGCCAGTCTAGCGGAACTGTGACTGAGAAAAGAAGAAAGCACCACGATGATCTGGCTAACGCGAAACAGATCCCATCGATCTTGCCTGAATACATTGTGCCTCTAGCTAGCGTGGTTAATCATGACATCATCCCATGGGATTTTGAATATACACTAATCATTGTGTACCTCCCGAAGGGGATATGAATAGTTGAACCTCAGTTGGGACTGATCCCAGCTCTCAAGATAAGAGACTTCAACCTTGGAGACCAAAAGAACTATGTGATGCTCGTGTCGCATAGGTACTTGATGAAGATGACAGGGAAAAATCCCAAGATAGTTCACCAACTGTGGATGAAGGATCTCTCGAGATCAACAATCTAGAATGTAATAAAGATCCCCTATTTTGGCCGACATAAGGAGGTTAACGCTTGCATTAAACTCCTCCTTTCGTGCTACCATGAAGGGTATCTATGGATTGATAGGCGCGTCACTGTGGATCTGGCGATAATCCACCACATTATAGGACTTAGCATGGAGGGACCAGACCCTTAGCAGTTCTACCCAGGGAAGGTTGTGGATCGTTCCCTGGCACAATGCATAAAGGAAGACTATGGCGATGTGGAGAAGGGAAAGCGAGGCTACAAGGTATCCTCCATCGAGGATGGCATGGTGTGCCTATATTATCATCTTATAGCTGGCAAGCTCATTCGAAAGAACCATATGAAATAGGTCACAGGGTTCATAGTCAACCTCGCAGGGAAGTGTGTCGAAGGAATGCAGATGAACTGAGTGAGTTACCTCGTCAATGAGTTGGAGAAGGAATTTCGTGAATCAAAAGATCAAGGGTATGAGTTTCACTTTAGTTGGTTGCTGATATTGATCGAATTTGTCGCTTGGAAAATGCTAGAAGGAGTAGCCTTCCCATAAGTCGAGCCATCGGAGCCATTGGCTGCAAGGTTCTCCACCTTGTGGTACATGAGTGATATGGCGAAGTAGTGTAAATCGAGCACGGTATTCCACTCTTACTACCTACAGTTGAAGCGCACCATTGAAGAATTCCCACGGATGACTCTGAACACTTTTCACATGTAAAGTCTACTAGAAAAGTTCTGTGCAGACTGACACTTCATATACATAATTGCACACATGGATGAAAATAAGGAGGAGTTGTAGTCTTATTATAAGTTTACCGATGAAGACATGGAGGAGATCACCAAAGAATGGCCAGCTAAATTCCTTGTATTGGTCGAAGATGCAGAACTCTCCAAACCTGACATCATTGGAAGTCCTTTGGTCATCCAGACTAAGTATGATGGACAGAGAAATGCAAAGAAAAATAAGAAAAAGGAGGAAGTACAGGACATATAAAGTGATGAGAAGGATAGCGCATCGAAGGAAAGTAGGCATGATTCACCCAGAGGAGGAGGAGGAGAGGAAGTGAACCAAGAGGAAGGAGGGGAAGAAGGAGACAAGCAAGAAAAAGGTTAAGTAACACCACCAAAGGATCCCCTCATCACAACATAAGCATCACAGAAGAGGAAGGTTTCCCTAGAGAAACCTTCGTCAAGAAAGAAGGCCCGCGCCAACATGCCTCTGTCGAAGAATGTGCTCATAGTGGATGATGTTGATCTCATCATAGCAGCTGTGGAGGATTCTTCAGAAGACATCTTGCAGATAGATGGAGAAAACCAAGAGTCCATGTATGATAGAATAGAGAAGGAGCTCAAAGACATACAACAAGCTATCCATTCAAGCTGCAAAGTACCTACTGCGCCTTCTTCATCAGAAAGTGAAAAATTGGGGGATGAGCCCACCCAATTATGTAGATTAGCAGATTCCACAGAGGCTCGACTTTGTCGAGCCCAATAACAAAAGGAACAGGCTACCGAATCCATGAAGCAAGAAAAGGAGGAGGCCTTAGAGAAACTTCGAGTTGCGCAATAGGAGAAAGGAAAAATTAGGGTGATATTTGAGGAGGACAAAGAAAAGATGCAGAAAGAAAATGACCAGCTGCTTGCAGAGTAGACTATGGTCAAAGAGGAAGTGACTAGAGCACTTCTCTCTGTGCCGGTCTTAGCACAGGAGGAACTATAGTCCACTAAGATGCAAGTAGGGAAGCTCGCTGAAGCTATTCAACAACTTCAAGCGTGAATAATAGAGTTATAACTCCAAGTGGTACCTAGCACTTTGCAAGAAGTGCACGATCAAAGGGAAGGAGCTCCCAGGAATGCAGTGGAAAGAATTAGGGCATTGGCCTTAGAGTGTAAACAATTAAGTGATCGAAGTGAGAAGACCTATGAGTTCTTTGTAGAAGATCCAGAGATGAGGAAATTGGAAGCAAAACTCCAGGAGGTGAAGTAGCAGGCATCCACCATGCAAGAATAGATGAAGCTACTTACTGTAGTCAAGAATATGAAAATATCACAGAAACAACACGCATTTCAGCAACAGATTACTGCTATTCAGAGCAAATTTATGGAGGTTACACAGAGACTCCATCTGGTGTAGGATGAAGCTTGCACACTTTATGAAGAGATCAAAGGACAAGGCTTGTAGCTGGAACAGGTGGTCGCGATAATAGAAAAATGCCTAGAAGGTCTTGTCACCGAGTTAGTAATTCAGGAATTCACCGAGAAGGAGGCTCTTGCGAATTAGCAAGTCAAGGCAGCTCGAGCTAAGCTAGAGGCCTTTGAAGAAGTGTTTCCTAGATCTGAGTGACTTGGGATGAGTCACAGGTGAGTGTTGGGGGCCTGTTGGTCCTTGACCAAGTTTTGTGGAAACATTGGTCGTGTTTGACAATTTGTGGGACTTTGAGAGGCTGGTCGAAGATGGAGCACCCAGGCGGAGCTGATATTGCGAGATCTCACCTATTTTGCGGGATTTTGGGGATTTTAGGGTTTATGTAACAGGTATGGGATGTTGGCCCATGGGTTTACCCATGTTTATTCCCTTTTGTAATGTATAAATAAGTAGATAGGACTTAGATAGAAGTGTGTGCCTATTGGCTTCATGAAAGAATATATAAAGGTTGCTAAGTGCGAATATTAGTTGTTGGATTTTGTGCATACTGTGTATTGAGATTTGTAGAGATAAGTGAAAATTATTGTAACAGGCTTTGTGCAAAGACTATGTAAGGCTTTGTGCTATTAAGGAGGTGTCTTTGTGCCTTGAACTAATTTCGGGAAGGAGGATCTGGCGAGGTGCGCATAGATATCTGGTCCTTTGCGGAGTTGTCTCTGTGGCTTTATGCATAGGAGAAGAATAATGTAAGAAGCTCGAAGACTAATAAAGAAGAATCATAAGTTGGTGGATGTAGCCCCACACTGGGGTGAACCACGTATATCCTGTGTTGATGTGCTTTGTGCAATATTGTTCATGTCGTTTATGTATTTATCTTCTTAGTGCACTGATATTGATGTATGGTAGATAGATATATGGATATTTTTTACTTTATGTATGATGAATGCCAGATCTGATTTAATGCTATGCGCTAAGAGGTTTTAAGGGTTGGATCTTGATTGTTACTGTGCTAATCTGTAATAAGGGTTAATCTACGATGTGAATGAGAACCATAACCTAATGCATATTGTTGGCTAAGTCCTCTGTTAGTGTTGTAATCATATATCTGTGTCCCAGCTAGGTTGTAGACACCTGAGTCCTTCAACCCCCCCTACCTCTACCTCGCATGAGACTTCATCTGCTCTGTAGGTGTTGCCGAAAGGGCCAGTAGTTAGGGTTTTGTTGGTGCGTTGCTGAAGCGTTGAACCCTAGTTTTTCCCTCGTGCCAACAAGATATTATACTAAAAAATGAGAAAGAGTCTCCTAAAGCCATACTAAACCCAAAATACTGAGATACTAAATCAATATTGTGCTTTGTTCAAGGGTGAAAAGACTACTTCCAACAAAAGAGATAGACACTTTCCCCCCTTTTTTTATTTTTTTGTCTTTTTCATATTATTAAAGACTGAAAAATAATACAAGAATGATATAGTATGATGGAGGAAATGAGTTTCATGGGAAAGAAAACTAGTTCCAAAACACAAGGAACATAATTATGCTCAATGAAAGGAAGCATGTGCAAGATAAGGACACTCAGGGGAATGTCTCCTCTAGGGATAAAGGTGTCAATTTGCAAAGGCATAAATTGAAAGGCTAGCAAAAGGTAGGAATGCATAAGCAAATGGTTCAACGATGGCAAGATGAAGTGAACATTAGGCCTAGAAGAACGAGCAGTTAATATGTGATGAAATTACAACTTAACAAAATTTTGGAAGCCCCGTGGGTATATTATCCAGAAATAGATTGAGAGGAAGTCATGGGGCTTCAATGCAAAGACATGGTGGGACTAAAGGGAGCTTCCGATCCTACAGGAAAGTTGCAACATGGGTATCAAAAAGGCCAGTAAAATACTAACTATGACACCAATGAAGAGGTAATATCTACCATCTATAAATGACACATTTAAAGCAGCTTGAAGGTCTGATGTCGAAAATTAATGGGGTGTATCCCATGACATATATGTTGATAATAGGGAAATATGCGTAGTGTAGGAGAAATGAAACCTATCCTATATGCCAGTAAAGAACACATTACATGATGAATAATTCAAATAGATTCCAACATAATTATCATGTATAAGAGGGAGTCCTATTGGTAATGGCCAAAAAAAGACTGAGAATAAGAATTGAGGCTTCAACGCAAAACCATGGTGGGACTAAATAAGACTCCCAAGCATAATATAAAACTTGCAGCATGGGCGCCAAAATAAAAAAATGTTCTAAACTAGGACACCCATGGAAGGTAGGCTCTACCACAAGAATTATGACACTTTTAAACAACGTAGAAGGTTCCGCGTCAGAACTCAGTGGGGTCGATCCTAAAAAAAATGAAACAAGAAATGGATAACAAAAAAAATCATGGAGGGCAAAATCTAACCTATATGCCAGTTTCGATATCATTACGTGTCAGAACGGATCAACATGGAAGGAAAAGGTACCAAATAAAATGTCTCCAAAGTATTGTATATAAGACCAAAAACACTTACCCAAAAGTTAATAAGTCTAGTATAGAAACCTGTGATGAAAACATGTGCTAAGCGATACAGAATTTGAAAAAAAGAAACCCTAAAAACAAAATATATACAGAGGACTACAAAACCTTGCGACTTATGCATAGTAGTTCTCCAGGTAGAGTCCATTTCTAGGCTCTATCCAAGGGATTCTTTGGTAAACAACCTGTAAAGTTTTCGGTCCAGGAGGAGATCAAAGATCCATAATCATAGCTTCAAGGATGGCCTCATCCAAAGGAAACTCAACATCCATGAAACAGGGGCTCGACAATTCACAAATACCAGGGCTTGAGTTCTTACAAACAACAAGATCATACTCAAGAGGAAATGTGTTATTGGATAAATCTGTAAGTGTGGACACAAACCGATCTCTCTAGATCCACCTGGATCTAGAACAAAGCAAGACAGAATAATA
>JASDQU010505694.1:58765-71852 GCA_032191745.1 Picea mariana | reverse complement strand
TTTCATTTGTTTTTATTTTTGTTCCTATGCTCATAGTTTCATTTAGTTTTTGTTTAATTCTTGTTAATAGCTTTGTTGTTTTCTTTCTAACTTTTTACCATACAGCTGTCATGACTAGCAGAGCCCAACTAGGCATGTAAGCACTCACTTTTTGCTCACACAGCGACGAGAAGAGCGCAAACACCCACATTTCGGAAACTAGTGAAACATAGCATTTATATCAAGATACATTCTTTTATATAATTATTTGGTATAAAATAATATTACATTACACTATAATTATTAATATATTATTATATTATAAAAACATTAATATCAATATTAATTAATAATATTTTATTACATTTATTATATGAAGAAAAAATATTATATTTATTATTTGATTAGAATATTAATCTTAATTATTTGATTACATTATTTTATATTTTAAACTAAATGTTAATAACAATATATTAAAAAACAACAACATTTGTATGAAACATTTTTTATATAATTATTTGATATATAAAACATTACATTATATTAAATTATACTATAATTATTAATATGTTATTGTATTATATAAAAAACAATATCAATATTAATTATAATTATTAATGGTTGATTACTATTATATGGAGAAAATCACCTTCTTATATCAAGGAAAAGACATTATATTTATTATTAGATTAAGAAAGACATTAATATTTGATTATATTTATTATATTGGTATAGTCATCAATCTTCTTCTTTATGCCGATGATATTTTTCTTATGGCAAGGAGTCCCCATGATCTTGAAAACCAACTAAAAAGCCTCAAGGATTTTTTCTCCAATATGGGTATGACTGTTAATACTTATAAGACTAAGGTCATGATTATTAAATCCAATAAGATCCCTTATGATACCTTTGTATATGACAACAACAACTTGGAGGAAGTGACTTCATACAAATATCTTGGAATTGATATTCACCACAAACTCAATTGGAATTATAGCATTGATAAAAAGATTATTGGGGGATGGAAAACTTATTATGGGTTTGAAAACAATTGTAAATCAACTAATCTTTGGAGTTCGGATAAGAAGAAACTCCTCTTTGAGACTCTTGTTACACCTGTTATTCTTTATGGATGTGAAGTTTGGGGTTGTAGTATCTCTTGTGAATCCTGGAGAAAGATAGAGAAAATACAAAAGAATTTTATAACCTATAATATCAAAATTAAAGGAAATACACCCTATCCCATCCTCCTCTTAGAAACAAGCCTCTCCCCCATTGAGGGCATGGTTGTGACTAGATACCTAATGTATAAGAACAATTTAAACAACATGGAAGACAAGAGGATACCTAAAATTGCTTCAAAATGAAGTCATAACCACCATCGACTCAAGCGAGGATGGCATAAAGACGCTCGGTCTTGGCTAAACTATTGGGGAATCATGGAAGAAACCATTTTGCAGAAAAACGATATTATTAAAAAAAACGTCAAATCAAAATTTAAAGAGAAAATGTGGTGTGATAAAGAGTTATAGGAAAAAAGGAAATTAAGGTATTATAAAGATGTAATCAACTCTAATCTAGAAGATCAAAAGTATCTATCTATTTTTCCAAGTGTAAAGAAAAAAATAAGCATTGCTAAGATCAAAACAAATTCTCATGAGCTCCATAGTGAATTTGGGCGTTGGTCAATTCCTTAAACATCATGGGATGAAAGAGTGTGTCACCTTTGTGACAGTAATAAGGTTGAAGATGAAAATCACTTTCTCTTAGATTGTCCATCCTATACCCATATTAGATCTCATTTTCAAATTACTTATCACACTACCAACCTTCCTAACATCTTAACTCAACAAAATTATGGTGATCTTGGAAAGCTTCTCTTAATTCTTTTCGAGCACAGAAACAAAATTCTAAAGAATCACAAGTAATCACTTACCCTCTTAAGGTCTGATAGACCAATTCGGTCTTAGTGGATGTTAACCATCATCATCATCATCACATCAAGAAAAAGACATGATAGGCAATATCATATATTATATAAAAAAAAGACATTATATAATTATTTGATTGCATTTATTGTATCAATTTAAAAAACATATTATATAAACAAAAGAAAATTATATAAGAAACTTTGAATACATTTATTATATTAAAAAAAATATAATATCAATATTATTTATTAATAATAATTATTTGATTAAGAAAAATACAATATCAATATTATTTATTAATATTATTTATTTGATTACATCTATTATATCAAGAAAGACTTAACGTTTTATATTTTAAACCAAATGTATAATAAAAATATATTAAGCAATATATTAAGAAATACCACATTTTATATTTTTGTTGAATTTAAGATATTTTATAAGTGTGGAAAGATATAAATATATTTTTGAAAGATTTCATTATAAAAAAAATACTTTTTATGAAAATTTTGTTTCATTATAAAATATAAAAAGAAAATAATATTTACAAAGAAAACACAATGACATGAAATAATTTTCATCTTTGTGACACTAAAATGGTTGAAGATGAAAAACACTTTCCCCTAGAATGTCCTTCTATGAACACTTTAGTTGTATGAATCTAATCCAAGAAAAAAATTACCATGACATTGATCACAGTTACTCATAAAATGATTCAAGTTAAATATTTTACTACTATAAATGATAATTGATTTTAACTCATTCCTTTGTGCTTTCTTAATAATTTCAAATTGCAACATAAAAAAAAGAAATGCATAAATGCATACTCTAATTTTATATATGCTTATTCAGAAGGGATAGATTTTATAGTTCAATATCATATGTTATCAATGTCCTCAAAAAAATATGATTCTAAGTTTCATTCTATGTAATATATTGCATTAGTTCAAGGTTCCTATATTTTTCACAAAGCATCAGTTCAAAGTTCCTATATTTTTCACAAAGGAAACACTGCTAGATTTTTTTTTTAAAGATTCACAAAAGCTTACTTTTCATAATGTGTGGGACACAAACCAACCTTTTCATGTGATGAACATGCCACCGACGTTTCAATATGAAGAACAAAAAAAGACGTTACAACGTGACGAACATAGTAATGTTGTGTTGTGTCGAACATACTAACGTTGGACAATGACAAACATAGTAATGTTGCATTGTGTCGAAAATACTAACGTTGGACAATGGAGAACATAGTAACGTTGCAATCTAACGAACATAATAATATTGCAATGTGATGAACATAAATTGACATTGTTATGTGATGAACATAGGCATGTCATAATAACATAAACAAACATTGCACTCTAGTGCACATCATCCTGTCATTGAAATGTGATGAACATTTCCTCATGTTTCAATGTGACACACTTATTATAACGTCACAATGTGACAAACAATTCCAAACATCGCAATGTATCGAACAAATTAACTTTTCAATCTACCAAACATATTAACATCACAATGTGATGAACATATAATGTTGCAATGTGATGAATATATTAAAGTTGCAACGTGTTGAACATAGTAACATTGAAATCTACCAAACATAGTAATGTCACAATGTGATGAATATAGGCATGTCATCGCAATGTGGATAGTAACGTCACAATGTAACGAACATAAACATAGGTTACAATGTGTCCCACATCACCCTGTCATTTCAATATGATGACATTTCCTCGCATTGCAATGTGACGTACATATCCTAATGTCACAATGTGACAAACACTTCCAGACGTCTCAATGTGATGAAGATATACAGATATCATAATGTGACAAACATTTCCAAACGTTGCAATGTGTCAAACATATATAGATGTGGATAGGCATGTCATCGCATTATCTCGCACATCATCTTATCGTCGCAATGTGATGAACATTTGTTGATGTTGCATTGTGATGCACTTATTTCAAAGTCGCAATGTGACAAAAAATTCCAAATTTCACAATGTGTTGAACATAGTAACGTTGAAATCTACCAAACATAGTAAATTGTCACTATGATGAACACATAACATTGCAATGTGATGAAAATATGGTGTTGCAATATTACGAACATAGTAATGTCACAAGGTTATGATCATAGTAACATTACAATCTATGAAACATAATGACGTCGTAATCTGAGGAAAATAGGCATGTCGTTGCAATGTGGATAATAGCATCACAATGTGACAAACATATATAAATGTCGCAATGTGTCCCACATCACCCTGTCATCGCAATATGGAAAACATTTCCTCACATTGCAATGTGACGCAGATATCCTAACGTCGCAATGTGACAAACACTTCCAAACATCGCAATGTGTCAAACATAGTAAACTTGAAATCTACCAAACATTGTAATGTTGCATTGTGAAAAACATATATGGACTTCGCAATGTGACAAACATTTCCAAACATCACAATGTGTCGAACAAATTAAGTTTTCAATCTACCAAACATATGAACGTCACAATGTGATTAAAATATAAAGTTGTAATGTTATCTCACACATCATCTTATCATCGCAATGTGATGAAC
The DNA here is from genome assembly GCA_032191745.1 of Picea mariana. Lineage (NCBI taxonomy): Eukaryota > Viridiplantae > Streptophyta > Pinopsida > Pinales > Pinaceae > Picea > Picea mariana. The sequence continues at coordinate 67,357 of JASDQU010505694.1, read as the reverse complement.
ATTTGTTGATGTTGCATTGTGATGCACTTATTGCAAAGTCGCAATGTGACAAAAAATTCCAAATTTTGCAATGTGTTGAACATAGTAACTTTGAAATCTACCAAACATAGTAAATTTGAACTGTGACAAACACACAACATTACAATGTGATGAAAATATAGTGTTGCAATATGATGAACATAGTAATGTCAGAATTTTATGAACAAGTAACATTACAATCTATGAAACACAGTGGCGTCGCAATATGAGGAAAATAGGCATGTTGTCACAATGTGGATAGTAACGTCACAATGTGACAAACATAAATACATTTTTCAATGTGACGAACATAAATACATGTCACAGTGTGTCCCACATCACCCTGTCATCGCAATATAGAAAAAATTTCCTCACGTTGCAATGTGACATAAATATCCTGACGTCGCAATGTGAAAAACACTTCCAAACATCACAATGTGTCAAACATAATAAAATTGAAATCTACCAAACATTGTATTGTCGCATTGTGACGAACATATATGGATGTTGCAATGCGACAAACATTTCCAAACATCGCAATGTGTCAAACAAATTAACTTTTCAATCTACCAAACATATTAACGTCACAATGTGATGAACGTATAAAGTTGTAATGTGATGAATATATTAAAGTTGCAATGTGTCAAGCATAGTAACATTGTAATCTACCAAACATAGTAATGTCAAAATGTGACGAATATAGACATGTTTTTACAATGTGGATAGTAACGTCACAATGTAATGAACATAAACATAGGTTTAAATGTGTCCCACATTGCCCTATCATTGCAATATGATGAACATTTCCTCGCATTGCAATGTGATGTACATATTGTAATGTCACAATGTGACAAACACTTCCAAACGTCGCAATGTGATGAAGATATACAAAGATCAAAATGTGACAAACATTTCCAAATGTTGTAATGTGTCGAACATATATGGATGTGGATAGGCATGTCGTCACACATCATATTATCGTCGCAATGTCATGAACATCTGTTGATGTTGCATTTTGACGCACTTATTGCAAAGTCGCAATGTGATAAAAAATTCCAAATTTCGTAATGCGTTGAACATAGTAACATTGAAATCTACCAAACATAGTAAAGTTGCACTGTGATGAACACATAACATTGCAATGTGATGAAAATATAGTGTTGCAATATGAGGAACACAGTAATGTCACAATGTTATGAACACAGTAACATTGCAATCTATGAAGCATAGTGATGTCACAATCTAACGAAAATAGGCATATCATCGCAATGTGTATAGTAGCGTCACAATGTGACAAACATAAATACATGTCTCAATGTGACAAACATAAATACATGTCGCAATGTGTCCCACATAACCCTGTTGTCGCAATATGGTAAACATTTCCTCACATTTCAATGTGAGGCACATATCCTGACATCACAATGTGACAAACACTTCTAAACATCGCAATGTGTCGAACATAGTAAACTTGCAATCTACCAAACATCATAATGTCACATTGTGAAGAACATATATGGACGTCACAATGTGAAAAACATTTCCAAACATGGTAATGTGTTGAACATAGCATAGTAACATCACAATGTGATGAACATATACAGATGCCCCAATGTGGGAAACATTTCCAAACATCATAATGTGTCAAACGTAGTAACAATGCAATCTAAAAAACATAGTAACATTGCAATGAAACGAACATATATGCATGTCACATTGTGACGAACATATATGCATGTCACAATGTGATAGACATATACGAACGTCACAATCGAACGAATATAAATTGGCATTGTAATGGGGCAAATGCAATGTGATGGACATTCCCAAATGTTACAATCGGAAAAAGACAACCTATTGTCTCAATTTGATGTACACAACCCAATGTGTCGATGTGACAAACATTTTCGGATGTCTCAATGTGACAAACATAACCCACTATCAAACTATGACAAACCTATTCCAATGCCATATTGTGAAAAACATAAACCTTCATCGTAATTTGATGACCATAACCTTACGATGTCAAATGAAGAACAAAAGCTAATGTCACAATGTGATGAACAAAACCTTATGTCGACATGTGATGAACAAAAATGGATGTTGGCATGTGACGAACAAAACATGATGTCGTGATTTGACAAAAAAAATATGATCAACATTGCAATGTAGTAGTGCCATAGTAAACTACGGTGAACATAATAAACATGGCACACCATAATGAGATCCACATGGTCAACGAAGGTTAGCTATGGAAATGTTCAACCATAATAAACTCTGATCAACCATAGTCAACCATGGCCATGGTCAACCTCACTGAACCATGATGAAGGACAACCATGCTCAACCATAGCCAACCTTTCCTTCCCAAAGTCAACCAAGGTCTACCAAAGTAAGCCATGGTCATGCTCAACCATACTCAACCATAGTCATTTTCAATTAAGGTATTATTATATTAATACTTAAATAATATATTATTAATGTATTACTACTTTAGTATTTAGTAATGTATTTATTAAGGGATTAATACTTTACTAATGTATTTATTGATTAATTTAATGTATTAAAGGTATAAAATATTTTTTATTATTATTACTTTAACAATGTATTATTAATCTTTTACTTTATTATTATATTAATACTTTAACAATGTAGTAATTAATATTGTAGAAACGTATTACTTAATTAATACATTACATTATTAATGAATTAATACTTTATATTATACATTCATGTAATTAATACTTTAATTTATACATTATATTAGTATAATAACGTGTTACTACTTTAGTAATGTATTTTTTTTTTGTGTGTGTGAATAAAAGTGGATCCTTATATTAATTCCAGCTGTAAGTTTACAAAAAAGACCAACAACCTATCTTCTTACAAAAACGCCAACATCCTATCTGCTTACGAAGAGGCTAGTGCCCAATTAGATTGACGGTTTAGGTTTACTCTCTCATTTCGCGGTTTCACATTTCACGACTTCGCAACTTGGGCAGATAGTGCCATCAATGCTTCGGACTCCCAATAGCCAAGTACTCGAAATTCTCTCAAGTCAAGTCAATGGGACCAGATCGATGGTCCCAGTCTTTTCTAGTGTCAACAATCCATATCGGTTCTCGCATTTCGCAACTTCGTGACTTGGGCAGACAACTCCCTCCATGATTCGGACTCCCGATAATCGGTTTCCCAAAATTTTCTTGAGCCAGAACAATGGGGATAGATAGACGGCCCTAATCTTTCCTTGTACCAACAGTCCAGATTATTTCACGATTTCGCGTTTCACATTTCACGACTTCATGACTTGGACAGACAACACCCTCCATGCTTTGGACTCTTGATAGTCGAATTCCCAAAATTTTCTCGCAACAGTTCAGTGGGAGCCGATCGACAGTCCACATTTCTTTTGGTACCAATGGTCCCGATCTGATCTCACTTTTTGCGATTTTGTGACTTTGGAACATAGTTGTCTTCATGCTTCAGATTCCCGGTAGGCGAATTCTCAAAATTTCACTCGCCAGTTCTATGGGACCGGATCGATGGTCCATATCTCCTTTAACATCAATGTTCCAGATCCCCTCTCTCTTTTTGTGACTCCACGAATTTGGGAAACAAAATCTTTCGTGATCTTGAATTTTGATTTTTGAGGTTCCAAAATCATCAGTGGATTGATGATTTTCTACGTTGATGCTTACGGTTGCCATCTCTCCTGAGATTCTGATCATATCTGACATGGAAAAAAATCTAAGTAGACAAAGATGGCTCCGTCTGGATTGTGGCCATCCAACTAAGCCAACTCCTTGCATTGGTGCTAGAGGGGTGAGCTTTGGGACTGCCTGAAATCATGGAGAACGATCTACTGCACCGAGTCAACCCCTGCATTATCCAGTCTATCCTCCACTTTGTTTGCAGTTTGCCAAATGTGTGAGGGGGTTAGAGTAAGAGAAGGTTTGAGAAGAGCCTAGAAGCGGTGAAGAGGGCCAAGGAGGTGCCATCTGGGAGTGATTTTCTCTTTATTTTTTCCATTCAAGATTTTTGTTGCCAAGTCTATTATGATTTGGGAGTCTCCTTCAATGATCAGACAGGTGAGTTTTTGATCTAAATCCATTTTCACTCTTTGGATGAGACCCCAAATTTCCGCTGACTTGTTGGTGTTGCATCCAAGATTTTCTGCAATGAGGCTTTGAATTTGGCCCAAGATGTTTCTTATGACTGCTCTATAGCCTAAGTGTCCTGGATTGCCTTTGGAAGCACCATCAAAGTTTAACTTGTGGAAGCCTGGTGGGGGTGGGGGCAGGGGGAGCCACTTAGAGGGACTGAGAGATTTTGAAATTAGAGGGGGTTGCTGAGAAGATATGGAGTGTGAAAACAAGAAGCCCCAAGAGTTGAGGAGCGAGATCTCACCAGGGTCAATGGGGAAGTCTTCCTTGGTCCATGAATGAAGCTAAAGATTTTCCTGGAGATGCAAGAGGATTGTGTTCCAGAGGAGGGTGGGAGGAGATGGTTGGGAATGAAAGATTCTTCTGTTCCTCTCTTTCCATAGTTTCCAAACTATGAAGCCTGGTAAGAGTTGCTAGGCTCTGTTCAGGATAGGGATCTTGAAGGAACCATAACCCCAATCCCTGATGGTACTTATGATGCTAATTTTTACTCGTTTGGTTCTTCTCGTGAATTGAGTGGCCTGGTTCCAAATGTTCTCACCGAGTAGACAATTATTTAGGAGGTGCTCCATGGTTTCTGCCTAGAGATGGTAGAGATGGAAGATCGATGGGACAATGAAACCTTGTCTTCAGATATTATCCCAAGTTAAGATTTTTTTCTGGAGTAGAAGCCAGAGGAAAGTAGATATTTTGGGCTAGAGTTTTGATTTCCATATTGTTGTGTAGATGTTATCTTTCTGAAGGTTGTGGAAATTCTCTTGAAGAGTGTATCCCTCCTTGAGAGTGAAGATTCCATGAGATGTGTATCCTCATTTGAGGATGTCTTGGTCTGTTCTTGTCCTAATTCTCCTTTGAGTTGTAGCTTATTTCGAATGCTGCTGGTAACAATTCATTGTCAATTAGAGTTGTTGATGAGTAGATTTCCAGCTTCGCCAGGGACAGTTGTTGGGGGTGTCTATCCACATGTCTGCCACTTTGAGGGTGGCCAGATCTTGAATGTGATTTTCATAGGATTGAAGGTTTTCTTCCTGTTGTAGGGGTGGCATTTGCTGCCAGGAATTCGTCCAGAATAGGGAATTCTGGCCATTATGGACTTCCCATAAAGCATGTTCCTGAATGACAGGACAATTTTTCCAGGGAGCCTTAGATTTTCTCTTGAATTATTATGAGTTTATTTTGATGCGTGTTTGGGGCATATTTTCATTTCCAGAGTTTTTCTCAGATCTTTGTTGGTGTTTTGAGCCATCTGCACCAAATTCATGCTCCCATGGTGTTGTTTAGTTTACCAGGGTCCCGAAGGCCCAGCCCACCTAAATATTTGGGCTTGCAAACCTTATCCCAACTGAAAAAGGGCCCATTTTTTGTTCAGGTTGTGTCCATTCCTTAAAAAATTTCCTTGCATATTTCTTATTTTGTTTATGACTGATTTGGGAGCAGCTAGGGCAGTGAACAGGTAAGTTGGAATGACTTGGAGGACTGACTTTAAAAGGACCAATCTGGCTGGGAGGTCGAGGGAGCGAAAAGTTCAGTTGCTAAGATGGTTGGTGATGGAGAGAAGGAGGGAATCCCAAGATATTTTTTTGGCTACCGAGTCAGAGAGAGGGAGTTCTAGGTAGCGAGAGTACAGAATGCCAACATGGATATTCAGAAGTTGAGAGAGGTAATGCTGGATTTCTTCAGAAGTATTAAAAAATAAGATCTACGATTTGGCTAGATTAAAGGTGGTGCCAAAGGCTTCGTTGAAATCAGAGAGGATGGAACTTAGTTTAATTGCTTCTTGCACAGTGGGGGTGTTCATTAGTAGTGTGTCATAAAAAAATTGGCTATGGGAGGCTGCCGATTGCAACCCATGAAGAGGGATGCCTTGGAGGGATCCATTTTGGATTGAGGCCTTGATATAGCGTCCTAGAGCTTCTGCCATTATGACAAAAAGGAATGGGGAGAGAGGGTCTCCCTGTCCTATTCCTCTTGAGGGGGAGAAGGGTTGAGAGGGGGCACCATTGACGAGGATTGAGAAATAGTTTGAGGAAATGAGGTTCATTATCCAAGATATCCAATCCTTGTTGAAGCCAAAAGCTAAAAGGAGAGATTCCATGTATTTTCAGATTAATTTATCAAAAGATTTTGAGAGATCAAGTTTTAAAATAATACCTGGAGTGTGGGTGCTTTTGAGCGAGTTAATGATTTCATGGAAAAGTATGACGTTGTCCATGATTTTCCTTCCTTAGACATATCTTGATTTTTCCTTGGAGATGATGAAGGGGAGAATTGGTATAAGTCTTAGAGTTATGACCTTGGAAATAATTTTGTAGATCACGTTGCAAAGAGATATGGGTCTGAAGTTCTTCGGATTAGTGACCCTTTGTTCTTTGGGGATTATACTGAGAAAAGTGGCATTTAGTGCTTGAATGAATTTTCCTGAGCTGTGATATTCCTCCACCAGCTGCCACACTTCATCCCTTAACATAGGCCATTAGGAGTGGAAGAAGTCTGTTGTGAAACCATTTGGACTTGGAGCCTTGCCTGTGGGTAACTCCTGAATAGCCTGGTCCACTTATGCTTTCATTATTGGTGTCATGAGAGCTTCATTTTGTTCTTGGGTTATTAAAGTTGGGATGTTTTGGGTCACCCTTTCTATTGCTAAGGTGTGTTCCACATTGGGTTATGAGACAAGATCCTTGAAAAATTTGTCAACTCGTGTGTTATTTCCTGATGTGTTAACAACATGTTGCCTTGCGAATCATCCATCTTTGTGATGCGATTGATGAGGCATCTATGGATCATGGAACGGTGGAAGATTTTTTTTTTATCTCCCTCATTGAGTCATTGAACCCGTGATTTATGGTTCCACGGGATTTCTTCCTTCTTGTATCTTTCTTCTATTTTCCTTTTGAGTTCATTCTCCTCCTACTGTTGACTGATTGTAGATCCTGCATGAATGATCTGCCCCTGAAAGTTCTCTAGTTTTTGTTCCAGCATTTTCCTTTCCTGGAAAATGTTCCCAAAGACCTCTTTGTTCCAGTAGTGCACCTATTGTTTGAAATGTTTGAGTTTTTTCTAGAAGAAATACATTCTTGTACTTTTCTGTATTTCTGCAGTGCTCCACCAGTGACGGGCTAGCTCCTGGAAATCTAGATGGGAGAGCCAAAATTTCTCAAATCTAAAGAGTTTGAGCTTTGGGGTAGCAATACTATCAACCCAGAGATGAACCGTCCAGTGATCCGGGCTTGCCTTTGAGAGGATGTTGGAATCGACTAGGGGACCTTCCAGATGTATAGTTTTCGATATGAGGAAGCGATCAAGTCTGCAAGCTATTTGTTGGTGACATGATCTTTTGTTGGTCTAGGTGTAGGTGCCATTGCCATTTTCGATATCTACCAGTCTGAGGTTTTCTATGAGTTCCTAGAATTTTTCTTTGTCCTTCTCCAGGCTCTTTCCCCCCCCTCGTTTCTCCTCCACTGTGAGAATCATGTTGAAGTCACCCCCTACTATCCATCGCTTTCCTTCTGCTAAAGAACCTAGGTAAGCTAGGTTCTGAATAAAAAGGTCTTTGTCTTGGCTATTCTGCAGTCCATAGTCATTTGTGATCATTCCCTCCTTGTCTAAACCAATGGCTCTGTAGTGCATCATGATTGTTCTTGGAGTGGAGAGGCCCTGGTCAACGATGACTATGGCAAGGTTCCATAGGATGGCCTTGCCTTCTGAAGCCACTTTTGAGTCTATTTGATAGGATTCACAGTTGCACCAACATCTTTTGATGATATCTTCTACAATTTTCCTTGCACATTTTGTCTCTTGTATCAAGAATATATCAAGGTCTTCCATTTTGATGCAGTTTCGAAGAATTCTTTGTTTGGATCTTCCATTTAGGCCTCTGATATTCCAGGTGAGGATATTCATAATTAACAATTTGGAGGGTGGGAAAAGGATCTCTCTGAGAGCCGGTGAATCTGTCCTGAGTTGATCATATAGTTTCTCGCCTCTTTTATTAGCTGATGAGCCAATTTTCTACCCCTTTGCTTGTTTTCTTTTGGGTATTTTCTTGGGTATTGGTTTGGGTCCATGTAGATCCCCAACCTAAATGTATCCCTTATTGATGAGTCCAGAAATACTTTGTGAACTTTCCTGAGTTGGTCCTCTGGTATGGGTTGGAGATCCTTCTTGTTGAGTTCTTCTTCTAATCTGTCTAGGTCGATTTCTGCTAGGTCCTCCTCATCCATTTCCATGACTATGTCTTCCTCTCTTTCCAGTTCCTTCCCTGAGACTGGGTGAATCTATGGATCTGCTTGGTTTGTTGGGGTCTGATACTCTTGTGACTTTTGATCTTCCTTGTGCTTGCTGGGTTCTTTTCTTGTGGTCTTGTTGGGATTTTCCACCTCTTCTACTTCTGGGAGGCGGTTAAGGGCTTCAA
>JASDQU010505694.1:29690-49349 GCA_032191745.1 Picea mariana | reverse complement strand
AGCTACCGTCGGATCAGCCGAAAAGATCTGGACTGTTGAAGGTTTCCACGTCCAGGAGGCAGTACACGAGGAGCGCACAGGAGAAATGATCTGAACCATCAAATCTTGAGCAAAGAACCCGACAATTGTTGGATCTATCAAGAGCTGCACAAGGTTTTAAACCTCATGTGAAGAGTAGCAGAAGTGAAGTCCCAAAAAGGTTGGAGGTTGGGATATCGACGTTCCGGAGTTTGGGAGTCCGGAGGATGAAAGTCTGGGCACTCAACATTAGAAGTTCTGAAGAGGCGAGATTAGATCTGAATCATTCGTCGGGGAGCAGATACGTGTCGCGAGATCGCCCATATCATGGATTCAGACATCAGGGTTCAGAGAAGGAATTCCTTGACTTCACGAGTGGCAAAGTCGCAAGAAGATCATGACCATCCATTTGAGGAGGATAGGTGGCAGAGATCTAGGGATCTCTCAAAGGTGGAGGTTCACAAGGTGAGAGCCCAGGATTTGGGTGCTCCAAGTCATGAGTGGCGAAGCCGCGAGAGAATCGCAGCCGTTTATCAGAGGAGGAAAGGTGGCAGAGATCAAGGTATCTCATGAACTCGGAGGTTCTCAAGATGAGAGCCCAAAGGTTGGGTGCTCCAAGTCGCGAAGTCACGAGGAGCGGAGACAGCCGTTGAAGCCGGGTTAAGGGAGGACTATTGGATTAGAGCCTCATCACTTGTTTCGCATATTCAGAGGTTCGGAGGTTGAGAGGACGTCTTCTCGACATCAAAAGTTGCGAAGTGTTGAGAGCCAAGGCACGAGTGTGGGCACATGGTATAGCCATAAGGTGGGGCCGCGTGATTGACAGGTGGACACACGTCGCCTGGAGAAGGGAGTCAACACTCCATTGACTTCTCGCATCTCGGGGATTCACAAGATAAGAGCATGAGAGCTCAACCCTTTGACTTGCGAAGCAGTGAGTAGCGAGAGCGCAAGAAGAAAAGTTAATATCACTTCTCGGGGGTTCGTGAAGGGAAGGTGCCAAAGTTGGACATTGAAACTCGTGAAGTGGTGACTTGCGAGAAGTGCGAAAGGAAGATCAATCTTCACTGACTTTTAATTCTCGGAGGATTGCACAAGGAGGGAACGAGAGTTCAACCCTTGAACTCACGAAGCGGAGAGTAGTGAGAGGAGCTAGCGTTAAGCTTAGACAGTGGTCACGCGTGGAAGGCATTGACAAAAGAGGAGCTATACCCATTTCGCGATTTCTGGTATCGCGAGATTGGAAAGGAAGAGTTGGGAGTTTCGAATCACGAACTCGCGAGTGGCAAGTTTTGACAAGCACCTTCTGGGTTAGGCCTGGGTCATAGCACCGTGGTCGCATGGAGAAGTGGAGCTTGCACCTAGTGTTGTTCACACAGGGGAGCTTCCGAAAGGACTTATGGATTGATTGAATTGAGATTCCAGCAAGGAATCAAAAGAATCGATTCGGCTCAAAGGAGACAAAGAACAGTCCTGTGAGCAGACTTCGGCCCGAGGGTTGGGGAGGTCTGCGTCAAGTTTGGTATCAGAGCGCTACTTCATCTATAGATTTCAGGTGAAGCGAAGAGGAGAAGAAGACAGTCAGGAAGACTGTGGATGAAGGTGAAACACTCAGGGGTGCAGAGTGGAAGCAACAGGTTTTCCAGAAGAGCAGACAGGGACAACAATATGGCTACTGAAGGCCAAAGATACGCTGGAAAGAAAACCCCAGAGTTGATGGTCAAAAGAAAGTGTAAGCTACTGAGATGGTCATTGAGGCCTGCTGAAAACCTCAACAGACCAGAGAAAAGGGTTCAGGTATGTGAGCCAGAGACTGGGAGAAATCTCAGCGATGCTGAGGATGAAATGGGATTAGATGAAGATCTCAAGCACTGCCAAGAGGGCAGAGAGGAAATTCTCAATTGCCAGGTGGGCAAAGAGTTGATATCACTGCGGGGTCTCATAGACTGTCATGAGGGCAGCGGGGAAATTTCACATTGTCAGGAGAGAAATGGATCGAGATCGCTGTGGGATCTCATAGAATGCCAGAAGGGTAGCTGAGAGTTTCCAATTTGCTAGGTGGGCAAGGGAATAGAGATGGGATCAGTTGATTCCATAGACTGCCAGGAGGGCAGCAGAAAAATCCCAATTTTCCAGGTGGGCAGGGATAAGCAGATGAGACTATCTGAGGGTCTCATAAACTCAGAGGTGAGTTTGGATCAGCAGATGCATCAGACAGAAGAGGAGGATCATAGAAGCCTTCTAATGATTGGGGAAATCAAGATATTCCTACCATTTGTTGAAGGGGAGGTAGAAATCTGTGTAGCAGATGCAGCAATAGTAGAAGAAGGACAGCCGGAAGAGACTATCAGAGAAGCATTGGAGAAGATATCTGAGGCTGCCCAAGAAGAAGAAAATGAGCATTCTGAGGAGTGGCTCAATACTTTTAGCCAAGAAGTCGAGGAAGCTACAACACTAAATCTAGCAGTAGAAGAAGCCAAAGAGAAGGTAGGCAGATTGATCACTCCATGGGAGATGGAGCTAGAGATGCTAGAGGATTGGCTGAACAATCCAAAGCTAGCCAAAAAACTAGCAGAAGTTGAGCTATCAGAAAAGGTGACTGAACAACAGGTCAGTCAAGAGAAGACTGTTGAGATGAACTTTGTAGTAGGGTGGCAAGTTAAGGCCATAGAAGAAGATGAAGAAGATTGCATGGGAGATAATGGTGATCTACCAAATTGCAGAAAAAATTTGCAGTTGTGGAGACTGCAAAAGCAAAGCCAGCCATTGGAGCAACTAGACGAAGTGATTGAGAAGATCAGGAGACTGATGGTAGAGTCAGCAGAGACTGCCAGCAAGGAGAAGCTGGGCAGAGAAGCCGAATCAGCAGCAACGCAACAGTAGCAGCAATAGGGAGATGGAGCAGATGAACAGCTTCAGAAATTTGTTTGGGATCCAGGAGGATTTCCAAAGCTGAGAGTGGAAGCTCATGAACAAGAGCTCATGAATTTTGCAGATGAGGAGTATGATGCAGGAGCATATCTCCACGTCATCCAGTCAGCCAGCCAGCCACGTCAACACGTGCATTCAAGGCTGAAGAGAGGCGCAAACCTCATTTTCAATTTTGAAATTGAATGTAATTAAATGTTTTAGGCTGTTGAGCTGTGAGGCCGTGCTTTGCACAGGCGTAGAAGTAGGTAGGCATTTAATGCTTTGAAGGCTGAGATTTAGATCTAGATGGTGGACTAGATAGCCCATTCAAGGTAATTGAATAGGGTAGGTGAGTGTGGAGGGAAGAGCTCGAAGAGCCCCCTCATGTAAAAGATCAATTTTGATCTCATTTTGATATAGTTGTAGTAGTTGTAATAGTTAGAGATGCACAAGAGATAGTGGAGAAGGAGCCGATACTCTGTTGAAGTTCGTGCTCATAACACCTTGTAAAAAAAAGTCATTTTTATTAATACAAACCAGAGCAGTTTTTCCTGCATATTGTCTGTTTTGTGTGATTCTCTTTGTGTGTTCAATGTATGTTAGGTGTGCATTTGCAGGGAGTTGTTTGATTTCAGGCTTGAAAGGTTCTTTGTGGTTTCATGCCAGGAGGGCATGACAGAGTACTGCAGTCTCTAAATACCAATGCATAGATGCACTTTTGAACTCTGCAGAGTCAGACAAAGACGTGCCAAGTGGGCACAGAAACTAGAATCATCAATTCAGAGGAAAACTTGTGAGGTTACTGAAGACCTTAGAGGCAAGGATATGGAGAAGAACATAGTTGCAGATAGAAGCTCTGAGGAGTTCTGTAAAGCTCTGCCAAGTGGGCATTGAGCAGGTGCAAGGGAGTGCATAGAGGAACACTATTGTGAGTTCAAAAGAAGACAGAAGCTCTGAGGAGTTCTGTGAATCTCTTCCAAGTGGGCATTGAGCCAGTGTAAGGAATGCACAGAGGAAGAACTCTGTTGTGAGTTCATTAGAAGAAAGAATCATTTGATAATTCTTGATACTCTGCGAGGAGGGCATTAAGTAAGTGCTAGAGTGCACAGAAGGAACTCTTTGAGTTCAGAGATTGAAGAAGAGTCCATAGAAGGATCTTTGCAGGGTTGCTGAATACCCTGAAAGACTAAGTAGTAGGTTGCTTGAGCATATAGATAGCTAGGAGGGCATTGTATTTCTCCATCTGAGGGAGAAGGGAAGAAGGAATTATTTTCCTTGGAGGTCTGAGTCTTAGAGAAGCTCAGAAGGGATAGCACCTTTGTGTGTGCGAAGACTCTCCAGGAGCGCATAAGTTAGAATCCTTCAAGGATTTGGGAGCTAATCTCGGGAGAAGCAACGGTTTTATACGTGCAGGCGAGGACTCAAGTTGCAGAGCTCACAGGCAAAGGAGAACAAAGGTTGAGGCCTTTGAGCATTTGAAATTCTTCCAAGTCCAGAAGAAAAGCGCCAAGGCTCAGCAAGAGCAATAGTTGTTGTCGGATGAACTGAAAAGATCTAGACCATTGAAGGTTTCCACGTCCAGGAGGCAGTACAGGAGGAGCGCACAGGAGAAATGATCTAAACCATCATATCTTGAGCAAAGAACCCGACATCCATTGGATCTGTCAGGAGCTGCACAAGGTTTTAAACCTCACGCGAAGAGCTACAGAAGCGAAGTTTCGAAAAGGTTGGAGGTCAGGATATTGGCGTTCGGGAGTTCAGGAGTCCGGAGGATGAAAGTCAAGGCACTCGACATCAGAAGTCTGGAAGAGGCGAGATTAGATCTGAACCGTTCGTTGGGGAGCAGACACGTGTCATGAGATCGCCCATATCTGGGATTCAGACATCAGGGTTTAGAGAAGGAAGTCCTTGACTTCACGAGTGGCGAAGTCGCGAGAATATCGGGACTATCCATTTGAGGAGGACAGGTGGCAGAGATCTAGAGATCTCGCGAACTCGGAGGTTCGCAAGGTGAGAGCCCAGGATTTAGGTGCTCCAAGTTGCAAGTGGTGAAGTCGCGAGAGAATCGCAACCGTCCATCGGAGGAGGACAAGTGGCAGAGATCAAGGGATCTAGCGAACTCGGAGGTTCTCAAGGTGAGAGCCCAAAGGTTGGGTGCTCCAAGTCGTGAAGTCGCGAAGTCACGAGGAGCGGAGATAGTCGTTGGATCCGAAATAAGGGATAAGGGATGACCGTTGGATCAGAGCGTCATCGCGTGTTTTGCGTATTCGGAGGTTCGGAGGTTGAGAGGACCTCGTCTCGACATCAGAAGTTGCGAAGTGCCGAGAGCCGAGGCACAAGTGTGGGCACATGGCAGAGCCATAAGGTGGGGCCACGTGATTGACAGGTGGACACGCATCGTCTGGAGAAGGGAGTCAACACTCCATTGACTTCTCGCGTCTTAGGGATTCATGGGATAAGAGCATGAGAGATCAACTCTTTGACTTGCGAAGCGGTGAGTAACGAGAGCACGAGAAGAAAAGTTAATCTAGCTTCTCGGGGGTTCATGAAGGGAAGGTGCCAAAGTTGGACATTGAAACTCACGAAGCGGCGAGTTGTGAGAAGTGCGAAAGGAAGGTCAACCTTGTGAGTAGCGAAAGGAGCTAGCATTAAGCTTAGCCGGTGGTCACGTGCAGAAGGCATTGACAAAAGAGGAGCTATATCCATTTCGCGATTTCGGGTATCGCGAGATTGGGAAGGAAGATTTGGGAGTTTCGACTTATGAACTCACGAGTGGCGAGTTGTGACAAGTGCCTTCTGGGTTAGGCCTGGGTCATAGCGTCGTGGTCGCACGGAGAAGTGGAGCTCGCACCTAGTGCTGTTCACGCAGGGGAGCTTCCGAAAGGACTTGTGGATCGATTGAATTGAGATTCTAGCAAGGAATCGAAAGAGTCGATTCAGCTCAAAGGAGACAAAGAATGATCCTGTGAGTGGACTTCGGCCCGAGGGCCATGAAGGTCTGCGTCAAGACTATACATTATTTACGCAAAAATATATTCTCATTATATTATTAATCAATTAAACACATTTTAATACGAGAGGGAATACCAAACTCAAGAGGGAATATCTCAACCACACTCAAGAGGGAATATCTCAAGAGCATACCAAACTCAAGAGGGAATATCTCAACCACACACATAAATAAAATCTTATAATTGGATAAAATATTCCATGGCCAACCATATGTAACAAATCCAAACCAATTTCTAAAGTAATCATTAATTCGAATACAACCAAATACCAAATTTGAAGGGGACAAATCTTGAAAAAAAAAAAAATTACATTTATGTTTGGGAAGAGAAACTAATTACTCAGTGGAGCAGACTGAGTTTGAAGGATGGCTCTCCCAGTTTCTCCTCCTACCGCTTTTTATAGCGGAACTCAATGGATGGATATGGATCCTTCACAAAAATACCAAAAAGGGTATGAGCGAAGGGTTCCATCGGTTGATTTGTCTTATGTTCATCCATTCCAAAAACATGATTTATTTTGCATAAGTTTCTACCTGTCACTTCATCTTCACGGTTCCGAACATATAATTTGTTCAGAATGGATAATCAACTCTCGATATTAATGTTATAATTGGTTGTGAGAGAATAATGTTTCTTAAAAGTTGGTTCTCGAAGGTACGATGTTAATTACAGAAGCTAGTAGATATTTTGAAAGCTAGTAGATGATTCTGGAAGGTAAATGGTTCTGTAAGTTGGCAAACCCTCATCCACGAATGCAATATTAATCATAGGGAAGTAAGATGAAATGTATGGACATGATGTCGAGACAAGGAAATCGATGATGTTGCAGCACAATCATATAGCGGGACCAAGGTGTACATATCTTTCCTTTCAATAGTGTCTGAGGCGGAGCGATAAGTAACTGACTGAGAATTAAATGCTCTGCATCCTATGGTGTGGACCGTTGGATTTGGATCCAACGTCCCACACCTGACACCTGAGCATGCAGAGCAATTGATACTCTGGAGCAGGGCACTTACAGTTTCGTGGGTGAACGTAGCGGAAGGCGGGAGGCGGATTCCTGTCACGACGTCAATTCTGGAGCCGCCGACCGATATTGGATTCGTGGATGATGCATCGTTTTATGGGCATCACGGGACAGATTAGTTAGGCAGAGTTGGCCCTGTTGTTCGGTGCATATCTCTCGCCGAAGTTAGAGACTTTATCGTAGTTAGGATTTCTCACGACTCTTTCGGATGTTTTTAACATTGTTTTCTATCACTCCGCGTGGTTAAATTTGATGAGAATTTATTCATTTTTTTATTTAGTCGCTGTGAGAATTTTAAAGTCGTCACATTATTAGTCACTTCTACTCAACTTTTAAAATTGTCAAATTGACAAGGCAATCACAAAAATATCAGGGCAATCACAAAAGTATAGCTAGTCTTTGAACAATATTGATTTTTGAGACTAAAGCCTAAGATGATAGGCTCCATATTGTCTTCACTACAGTGTCATCAAATCACCATAATTGCATTTCCTAGGAGATACTTTAAGAGTGATTACTCCATTTCAAATGAGAGACAAATCATGATCACTAAAGATACTCTTCATTAATAGAGGTATGATTGAATTAGCAAAAGTCCATAGAGTTATTTGTGAATTTACATGTCAAAAGTTATATATTTCATAAAATAAATGATGAATAAAAATAAATATAAAATGTAATGTCAATAAAATTTAAAAAAAAAATCATCATAGAAAAGAATTATTATTATTTAATAGATAGAAGTGTTCTCAAATTATACCCTGATCCTCACTAATTCACTAATTAGGAGGAAGGGGTGAAATGTTGAATTTATTTGAAATATTTGTAAAATTTTATAAACACACTAATTAGGAGGAAGGGGTGAAATGTTGAATTTATTTGAAATATTTGTAAAATTTTAAAAACACATTTTGTTTAGTGTGGCTTGGCTAGTGGTACTTCTAGGGATGCTATCCAAGTTTCTTAGTGATATGTGTCGTGTATTTTTCAAGATTGGATGATTTCAGTGTGGCCTGGCTAGCTGTAATTCTAGGGATGCCATCCAAGATTCTTAGTGATATGTGTCATGTATTTTTCAAGACTTGCACTCACTTCGCTTCATTTTTCCTTTAAAATTTGGTTAAATTATTAGTTACCCATATTATTCAGCCACCAACAAGTCAAGAAATGCCACTACTCAGATGCTTTACTTAGCTCTGATTCCAAACTGTAACATCCCCGACCAACACGGAGACCGAGTAATGCTACCACTATGAAATATACACTTATATAAGATATGCATTTTAATCAAAATTAAAAACACTTAATCACAATAATCACAGAATTACTGCTACCATACAGAATCAATGGAATTTACAGTAGTTCATATACGCAATGGAATACATGATAACATTCAAGCATCACAGACATGCATAACATATAAATTAAGCACAGACTGATACTTATCTTTTCAACTAGAGTAACACCACCAACTACGTGCAGACCTTCCACAAACCTCCCAGCCATAGACCTCGTTGCTCATCATGCTCAGCAATGGGTCACCCCCGAGCTGGGACTAAGCTCCACCCAGGGCAAGGGAATCCTAGACTAGGCTGAGGTTACAAGAAACTGCATAGTGCAATTGGAAGGATTCTCTCCAGAAGCCTTCTTATGCCCACTACTCACAGACTTTCATTCCCCACATGCCTGTTCCACCCGGGAGTATACACCTTCACTGTCACACAGTCCATTGGCTGCTTCACCTCCCTCTTAGGGTCTCAGCAACAGGCCGGATCAGGAATTCTCATAGCTCTGTAACTGGTGCTGGACTCTCTCTGAGAGAAAACCACTTCTTAGCAAACTCTCTCACTTGGAGAGAGATGCTCACATGCCTAACAACCTACTTCTTCAAACACAGGCTTGACAACCTGCTTCTTTAACCAATTTCAACTCAATTCCCGCAAGGTGAGGATAATAACAACATCAATAGCAATTCGGTTAACTCATGGGTGATAACAGCAACAAGAATTTGGATATGGACATCCAAAAAAAACAACGGTCCACACTAAGACACAACATGGCTCAGTAAGAAACAATTGGCGACAAGAAGCCACACTCAGTCAAGGAACTACATGGCCGCAACAACCAACATTTATGACACAACATGGCTCAGACATTTATAGGGTGCTCGGAGTTCATAGGAGACACGACTCAGTCCACGATTTTGCCACTGGTTTCAGGGTGCATGACAAGTAATCAACGCAGAGGTCGATCATCCATGTTTCGGGTTCAGACTGCGGCTGGAAGAATGGATAGACCCCCAACACGATTTAACTCATGGGTTATTGGTTCCAGAGATCCGTGATGGATGCCCCCGGTTTACGGTTAGACAGTGGATGGAGAATGGAAGTGAACCCAGGCGGAGGATGGGAGAATGCAAGAGCGAACCCCCAACACGGCTGACTTCTTTAGCTTTAACTGCATGCACCTAGGTCGACACCTGTCTTCCTGGAGCTGCATGCACTCCATTTTGCATACGTTCATTTTCCAGGAACTTAGGACAATACTTGGTCAATTGACCACCTTAGTCTTTTATGAAATAATAATAAATTATTATCCCCTTTAGAGGTAAGCCCCCTATCTTATCCCTTAGGCCCAAACACTTAGCCTCCTCTTTCCAACATTTTATCCCCCTTTCCCTTAACCACCCTGTGGAAGCTTAGTCCCCCATCACTCTTGCTTCGTGTTCGGTCTGCACACAATGATGTTTAATCTTTATTAATGTTTTGCATAATTACATATACAAAAACAGGCTCCTGGCCTTTAACACTTAGGCTCTTTGGCTTAATAAACACATAAGCCCACCAACTTATCAACACTCAGCTCACCAACCTACAAAACATGATTACAATTCATAATATAACTGGGGCATGTCCTTGGGGTATTACAATCCCTTCCCCTGATTTTTTCACTGTCCTCAGTGCAACTCTTTACACAACATCAACAAGATTTTCAAAATCTTCAAAACGATGCGGGTATTCTGCCCGCATAGCATCCTCATGATCCCATGTCACGTCCTTAGGACCGAACCAGGTCCACTAAACCTTTAAAATCCCTATGGCTCAATTCCAAAGATTTTTTCTCTTCCGGTCCAATATGCACGTCGGATGCACTTGCAAGACGCCTTCTTTCTCCACCTGAATCACATTCCAATCAATAACATGATTAGCATCAGGTATATATTTCTTAAGCAATGAAACATGAAACACATTATGTACAGTCATGTATGAAGGTAACGCAAGCACATATGCAATGTATATATATGTATATACAGGCAATTCTAATAACATTATAACATGTATACAAGATACACAACATACAATAAATAGAGAATTGTACTTATCTTTTGATTGAGAATACCTTCCACATCAACATGGTCTAGACCAAGGTACCAAACCTCAGTAGCACTCCAACCAATGGTCTCTCTTTCCCAACATGCCTGTCCCACCCCAGGAGTGTACACCTTCACTGTCACATAGTCCATCGACTGCTACATCTGTCTTTCCTTGGGCTTCAAAAACAAGCTGACTCAAGAAGTGTCAGAGCACCTTGGCTCCCAGAGTTCCCACTACACTCAAAGGTCTCGAGGTAACCTCCAAGCCTCATACCGGGGAACCTATCCCCACACTTCTCCCTCCAAGGCTCCATCCTTCTCCAAGGAAACCCAAGGAGAAGTGTACACACACTCAAATCCACCGGGGATCCATAGGGTAATATCTGTTGTCTCCAATCAACATCTTCCCCGAGCTATTCTTTGTAGTCAACATTCAACTTTAATCAACATCATCTCATCTCCATCACCCACATGCATTTATCGTGAGAAAACATAAAATAATTCATTTTAGGAACTCCAACTGGTTCAGAAGAAAATTCAACTTTTCCCAAAAACATGAAATTCTATTTCATAATTCATCTTGGTTGTTGCCATATTATGAATGTAGCCATCCTTGTGGTTTTTCATAGGCACCAAACTGCATACCATTTTTCTTGTAATGCTTTATCTTGCATACAACCAAAAAATTGTCAGTATTTGTTGTACATCATATTCAATTGCAATATGTACAAAATCTTATGCAGTGATCTTAGAATTTCCTGCACCTAGCAATTCAATCACCATTACCCAACAATTTAATAAACTAGAACGAATCTTCATTCTATGCATATGCATGTTCACAGTAATATCTGTAAGTTCACTACTTATTTTTCTAAACAAGAAAATTTCCTATAGTCAATGCTCATGTGACTACTTGACTTGCAACTTTCCTGTTGCAATGTCTAACGCCTCCCTGAAATGTCCTCAACTTCATGAGTTAACAACATTTCAATTGTTAGTAGCAATTATTTTCATGCAATAATATATATGCATGTACTTACAAAACTTATTCAACGATTGCATTTAGTATACACTTCTATCACTTACTATGCATGAGTGCAATTCTCAATGAATACTTATTCAGTGCATCTTGCATTGAATTACATAATGCTCTTTATCTCAGTCATGTATCTCACCATCCATGAGTTGGAATTATGGCCAATGTGTCGACACATTCTCCACACACTTCCTATTGCCTTCCCAATTAATTGGATGCCTTCCTTTTCGACCCAAACACTACACCAAGAATATAATTATGTGGTGTACCTTAGTGTTAGAAAAAAGGTTCCATTCCAATTTTTATTTAAAGGTAGGAAGCTTTTAGTACCTGTGTGGATCATAACCTTTCCATATCCGTACCTTGCCATATCCAACCATGTCTTGGTCTCATACATGACTAAATTATAGGCATTCATTCTTATAACAAGTTCTTATCTTTTAATTATTTGGTTATTACCCCATAACCAGATTAACATGACATTCTATTGTGTCAGTGTGTGCATTCGGAAGATAAAAAGATTTGAATTAATACAGGCCTCCATCCTTTACCACATCCAGTGGTATGCATTCAATAATATAATCATGCGATTTTATATAATAACTTTGGCTGAGAAAATTCTTACCTAAATTTCCTTTCAACAATTATGCAAAAAGAGTAATAAAAACTCATACCTGCATGACTGTCATTAATAAATTTTATACTACCTGAATGTCTGATGGCAGTAGAACCTTTCATGCTTCTTTTATCAAACTTATAACCAACATTTCATCTCTCTGTTGCTTCCCTCCTTATGAAACAAAATCACCAACAACACTTGCAAACATTCTTTCATTTGGCTGACCCAACAAGCCGTAACATACTTGCTGCGATAGAAATTGCAGCAACTTCTTTCCCATGTGCAACTTTTCCTTATTGATCCCAGAAGTCTACAATTTTTCCCAGATTCCTAGATCTTCTTGTGCTCTCATTGTAGTCACTGTACATGACTAATTTTGTCCTAAGCACTTTCTAGCCAAAACACTCTTGACTTCATTTGCCTTCACAATCTCAAACTAAGCTGATATTAACCTTCAACTTTCGTTAATTTCCTGGGTCCAACCAACCCAATCTTGTACTTGGATGAATCAAATTCCACACCAAGTTGTTTTATAGACTCTAGATTCTTCAACATCCAGTTACTCTTCAGGACTAAACTTCTTCAGCCCTTTCCTGACATAATACTTTAATACTTGAGGTTTTCTTGTACTCTCCGCTTCTCTTTTGCTAGTTGCATAGAATTGACTAAAAGTCCTTATTTTACCTTACCATCATAAATTCAAGTGATACCTCCAACCTATTGGATTGTGATATGGATTGAACTGCAGAACACTTAGATATGCTTTTTACAACATAGCAAATTATGTATTGAACTAGGAAGAATTTTGCTGCCACGATGGAAACCTTCTCAAATGGTATGGTTCCAATATCAATAATCTCTATCTCTATCATCAGTATTGAACCAATTGGTTCAATATAAACCACTTCAATTGCTGAGTTAAGGAAGCCAACTGGCCCAGACACTCGCTTAGATGTTGCTACCTTTGTTGCTGGTGATATCTTTGTTCTCGTTGGTGGTTCTCTCATTGCTTCCTCCGCTGCTGATAGTTCAACTTGGTCAACTGGATATGACACTGGGTCAAATGAGTTAATAGAAACTGGGTCAACTGCTGGTGTTACTACTGTCGCGTAACTGCATTTCGATTTGTATCTAGAACTTATTAATCAATGACTAGGAATGGAACTGCGTTGTGATTTTTGTACCTTTTAGAGGCTAGGGTGTGTAAAGAACACCTAAGAGTCTCTTTCCTAATGGCTGGTGAGTGTGAGTTTATCAGTTTCTTTTCGGTGTCAAAACTCCTCTTCCTCTCTTATTATATCAGAGTATGTTATCGACGCGTTGCTGCCCTAGTTCCTTACTCGATCATGTGTGTGATAAGGTTCGTTGTCAAGAAAAATGTCATTTAAAGATTTTGAAAAATATTAAAATCACAGTGTCTTAATTTTTAATATTATAAAGATCGAAAGTTTGAAATTTTAAGATATTAAGTTGATGGGAGGATTTTGAAAAAAATCAAAATTATTGTATTTTATTTTTTAAATGTTTGAAAAATATTAAAATCACAGTGACTTAATTTTTAATATTATAAAGATTGAAAGTTTGAAATTTTAAGATATTAATTTGATAGGAAGATTTTGAAAAATATCAAAATTATTGTATTTTATTTTTTAATTATTAAGATAGAAAAAATTTGAAAAAATCTTAAAATTACTTATTTTAATTTTTTATCATTATAATTGAAAGTTTAATTATAAACAATTATAAATTTTGTTTATATATAATTAATATAGTAGGCATGGTGTAGACCCATTGTCATGTAAATGGAAGGAAATATGTAAAGGAGGTCTCAAGTTTGATTCTCATGCCGATTTACTCATGCCCCATGCTTGCAGACTGTGTGGACGCACCTGGAGGTTATAGATGATTAACATCTACTAAGACCGAATTGGTCTATTGGACCTAAAGATGGTAAGTGATTACTTGCGATTCTTGATAATTTTGTTTCTGTGTTAAAAGTATTTAGAGAAGCTTTCCAATATCACCATACTTTTGTTGACTTAAGAGGTTAGGAAGGTTGGTAGTGTGACAAATATTTTGAAAATGAGATCTAATATGCGTAGAGGTTGGACAATAGAAGAGAAGGTGTTTTTCATCTTCAACCTTCTTAGTGTCACAAATGTGACACACTCTTTCATCCCATGGAGTTTTAGGAATTGACCAATGCCTAGTTTCACTATGGAGCTCATGAGAATTTGCTCTTATCTTAGCAATGTTTATTTTTTTCTTTACACTTGAAAAAAAAAATAGATAATTTTGATCTTATAGATTAGGGTTGATTACATCCTTATAATACTTTAATTTTATTTTTTCCTCTAACTCTTAATCACACCACATTTTCTCCTTAAATTTTGATTTAACGATTTTTTTAATAATATCTTTATTCTGCAAAATAGTGTCTTCCATGATTCCCCAATAATTTATCCAAGATCGAGCATATTTATTCCATCCTCGCTTGAGTCGATAGTGGTTACGACTCAATTTTGAAGCAATTTTAGGAAGCCTTTTGTCTTCCATGTTGTTTAACTTGTTCTTATACATTAGGTATCTATTCATAGCCATGCTCTCAATGGGGGAGAGGCATGTTTCTAAGAAGAGGATGGGATAGGGCATATTTCCTTTAATTTTGAGATTATAGCTTAAAAAATTCTTTTGTATTTTCTCTATCTCTCTTTAGGAATCACGAGGGATACTACAACCCCAGACTTCACATCCATAAAGAATAATAGGTGTAACAAAAGTATCAAAGAGGATATTATTCTTATCCCAACCCCAAAGATCAGTTGATTTACAATTGTTTTCAAGCCCATAATAAGCTTTACATCCCCCAATAATAATTTTCTCAATGCTATAATTCCAATTGAGCTTGTGGTGAACATCAATTCCAATATATTTGTATGAAGTCACTTCTTCCAAGTTGTTGTTGTCATATACGGAGGTATCATAAGTGATCTTATTGGATTTAATAATCATGATATTAGTCTTATCAGTATTAACGATCATACCCATATTGGAGAAAAAATCATTGAGGATTCTTAGTTGGTTTTCAAGATCATGGGGACTCCTTGCCATAAGAATGATATCATCGGCATAAAGAAGAATATTGATTATTATACAAGTGAGAATATTACCGACACAACCTGCTTTTTCCAAGCAATCTTCTAACTTGTCAATGTATATGCCAAAAATGGTAGGGGACAAGAGACAACCTTGTTTGACTCCAATATTGCAGTTAATCTCTTTTGACCCGCCCTCATTTTTTTAAACTTAGCAATAACATTCTCATACATCCTTATTACAACAACTCTAATTAGAGAAACACTTTTATCTCTTCCAACCTATTCCAAAGGTTTTTCCTAGGAACCATGTCAAAAGCTGTTCTAAAGTCAACAAAACAACAAAAAATATTAGTTTTAGTATTAGCCTAGTCTTTAGCTCTTTTACCACGACTTTCTAGCCAAAGGCTAATCTTCTTTTCCAAAATAATTCCATAAAGCTTGGCTAAAATCGGATTAATCATAATGGTCATATAATTAGAGAGAATGTTTCTATCCCCAATTTTAAAAATAGGAACAATGAGACTTTGAGTTTATAATGGGAGTCAAGCTACTAAATTAAAAAAGTATTTTTGAGATGGAGTAAAATTTAATTTTGATTTGTATATATTTTAAATTTAATTTTGATATATATATATATATATATATATATATATATATATATATATATATATATATATATATTAGAAAAGAATAAATTTTGTGATCAAAATTCTCATAAATTGATTTTAATTTTTAATAGTATTTTAATTTAATTTTAAAAAAATATATACTATTAAAAAGTTAAGTTTATAAATTTATTTTGTATAAAATCTTTAAATTAATATTGTTTTAATTTAATTTAAAAAAAAAATATACCATTAAAAAGGTAAGTTTATAAATTTATTTTGTATAAAATCTTTAAATTGGATTTGAGTATCAAATTATTTAAAAAAAAATTAAAAATTTATATTCAATTTGAATATTTTTAATTATTTAAATTTTTTTTATTACACGAGGAAACCGTTATAAATTTTTTTTATTAGAGATTGTAAATGTGACAACTAAATTTTAAATAATATTAAATCCAAATATAAGAAACTAAAAATAACAATATTAAAACTTTATGTAACATAATATTTTTAAATCCAAATATAAGAAACGAAATATATAAACGATATTGAAACTTTATGTAACATCATATTTTTGAGATTTAGATAATATATATTTAAAAAAAACAATGCTGCTGCTAATGTTCATGTTTGTGTTTATTTATAGTCTTCTTGTTTTTGGGCTGAGAAAGTGACATTACTTATTTCCAAGTAGAAATCTTTTTTTCTAAAATAATTCTATAAAGCTTGGCTAAAATAAATAGTCATATAATTAGAGGGAATGGAATAATGAAACTTTGAGTTTAGAATTGAAGTGAAGCTAATAAATTAAAAAAGTATTTTTGAAATAGAGTAAAATTTAATTTTGATTTGTATATATTTTAAATTTAATTTTGATATATATATATATATATATATATATATATATATATATAAGAAAAGAATATATTTTATGATCAAAATTCTCATAAATTAATTAATTTAAATTTTTAATAGTGTTTTAACTTAATTTAAAAAATATATACTATTAAAAAGTTAAGTTTATAAATTTATTTTGTATAAAATCTTTAAATTAATAGTATTTTAACTTAATTTAAGTAAAAAATATCATTAAAAAAGTAAGTTTGTAAATTTATTTTTTATAAAATCTTTAAATTGGATTTGAGTATCAAATTATTTTAAAAAAATTTTAAAATTTATATTCAATTTGAACATTTTAAATTTTTTTATTACACTTGGTTATGGGGTACACTTGGTTATGGGGAGAGGAAACCGTTATAAATAAGATTATTAGAGATTGTATATGTGACCACTAAATTTTAAATAATATTAAATCCAAATATAAGAAACTAAAAATATAACAATATTAAAACTTTATGAAACATAATATTTCTAAATCCAAATAT
Organism: Picea mariana; assembly: GCA_032191745.1. Classification (NCBI taxonomy): domain Eukaryota; kingdom Viridiplantae; phylum Streptophyta; class Pinopsida; order Pinales; family Pinaceae; genus Picea; species Picea mariana. Next base: position 32,264 of record JASDQU010505694.1, on the reverse strand, counting down.
GAGAAACTAAATATATAAACGATATTGAAACTTTATGTAACACCATATTTTTAAGATATAGATAATATATATTAAAAAAAAACAATGCTGCTACTAATGTTCATGTTTATGTTTATTTAGAGCCTTCATGTTTATGTTTATTTAGAGCCTTCCTGTTTTTTTGGGGGCAGAGAAAGTGACATTACCAACTTCCACGTAGGAATCAGTTAAGTTAATGTTTCAAAATGGAGTGCGCTAATCTTTTCTTTCGAATTATTTTTTAGGTTGTTATTATTTGGTTTATTTTTAAATTTCCTGTCAGTCCAAAATTTTGATTGATTTTCTCTAGGTTAATTTAAAATGGAGCAAAACACTGAGAGTAAAGTTCTAGAAATTTAAACTACCTCTGAAAATCTGGCAAGATTCAAGCCCATTTTTTTTAGCCGGAAAAAAAGATACGTTTGCTTCAAAATTAACCTATTCCCTTTAAAATTAAGTTTATCCAATCTGTATTAAGCAGCCGCAGTTGGATTATAGACCGTCGGACCTGAAAGCAATTCAGATTTTACAACTTATAATCCACCTGATTCATTCATTACTGCTGAGTACGCTGTATATTGGCCGCTTCTTCGAGGATCTCAACTGTCCCTCTCCCGAGAAATCAATGAAGTTACGAGCTTCAAAATTCGGCTTGTTTCAAATTTCAATGATACTAATTTTGGAAAGCCGACGAGCTTGGCCTTACACGCTCTTGGAGGAGCTCAATACTCCTCCCGAGGAATCAGTCCAGTTGTGCGCTTCAAAATTCGCCTTGTTTCAATGAATACTAAATTTGAAAAGCCAATGAACGTGTATTTACAGGCTCTTGGAGGAGCTCAACAGTCCCGAATCCCGATCAACACACTCTGCCTGACGCCTGACTCTTCAAAGAGCGTTCACATTGTCAGCTGAAACTGCAAAAGACGCAAAAAGCGTTCAGACTGTCACTTGAAGCTGCAAAAGCGTTCAGACTGTCACTTGAAAGTTGAGGCTGCAAAGTGATTCTCTGAATCTGCAAAAGATCTCAAAATTTATGCACTGGAAGAGAAAGATCCAATGGAATCACAAGATCCACCATAGGTTCGTAAAGTTCCATCCTTGATTTAAAGATCAATTATACAAAACTTCAGAGCGCGTAGGATAAAGTTTGTAACGAACGTATAAGCATACAAAATTTACCATGTACAATACACGAGCGCAGAGGATTATCCAAAACAAATCATTTTTTCAAGTTTAATAGCAATGATTATCGTTTCGAAAGTTGTGGTAAAATGTGTGAGGCAGTTATAACATTATGGAATGTGAATCAGAGCTTATTCCATCAAAACTTACAAAATTTGGATGTTGAAATATGGTGAGGAATTGTAAATAGGGTTTTATGCTAATCATTTATTTTTGTTGAAATATGGTGGACAATTATAGCTAGGGTCTTACGCTGAGCGCTATTTTTGAAATGCAATGGTGAACTGTCGCAATGCTGTGCATTATTTTTGCTCATTTTGCATCCAATTGTTTTCATCTGTGTGCATGATTATGAATTCAGTGCGCAGTAATGGTACTGAAGTTCCTTTTAGATGTTGAGTACAATGAAGTATTGTAGTGTAAATGTTATATGTTTTGGAGTTTTTTTAGGATATTTTCTATTTAAATTTGATGAAAAATTGTTGAATCTGCAGAAGCTGAATCTATTTATGCATTCAAAAATGTAATTTAAACAATAAAAAATTGTAATTTGATCTAGATTAATGTGACTGAATTTCTGCAAAAATAACCAAAACATAAAACTTTTTTTTTTGTAAGTAAGAAATTATATTAAGTAAGGAGCGTTCTATGGCTAAACATAGGTTCCAAAATTACAAAATTGCCCAGCTGTAATTACTGGACTGCCCCAACAGAGGGGAAACCATTCCAGTCAGCTTTTTGAGTCATCAGTCTGAGATTGTTGCATAATTATAAAACAAACATAATCAAAAGACATGCCACCTAGCCTAGGATAACAACAGAATATTAGACACCTGGCGAAATGCCTAGCCACGCGGCGCCGAGGTCCTCTGCCCAGGTTTCTGGCGCGGGCTTGGTCGACTGGTCTTCCTCTCTTTGCTCCTTGTGCTCCTCTCGTTCTGTGTGATCAGGTGGACCGCTTGGCTCCTCTTCCTTCTACCGCGCTGCTGCCTGTCGCAGCATCTCGTCTAACCCTATGTCAATTTCCCCGCCTGGTGCCATGTCTGCTGGTTCTGTAGAGAGTCCCATTTGCATTGTCGAGAGAATCTGCAGGAAGGTTTCCACATTGTCTTCAGTGGCCTGGAACCGAAATTTGAGGTCTGCCACCTCTCTTCTGAGCTCGAAGACGAGGTCGTAAAGGAGTCCCATTCTTTCGCTGAAATTGTCTCTGTCGGGGCGGTGCGGTGGGTGGAGACGCAGTCGCTTGGCTGCCCCGAAAGCCCGAGGATCATCTCGCCAGGTACTCGAGGATGCCGGGAAGGACATAGACGCGAAGAGTTGCATCCGGGGGTCGTTAGGACTGCGCTGGGGCATAGGCGAGCCGCTCGGGATGGT
>JASDQU010505694.1:0-27071 GCA_032191745.1 Picea mariana | reverse complement strand
CTCCACAAACCCTCAATCTCATTGGCTATATTAAGCATAAAAAATTCATCATCCTTATTGACAATGGGAGCACCCATAATTTTATTCATCATCGCATTGTCGAGGAAACAAATTTCTATATTTGTGCTGTCAAAAATTTTCAAATCATGATAGCCAATGGAGGGTCCATGAAATGTGGTTGGTGTTGTGAAAATGTGTGTCTTCAAATTGGAAAGTACCACCTGAAATCTCATATGTTTTCCATTGACATGGGCATTTGTGACATTGTGCTAGGTTTTGAATGGTTACACACTTTAGGCCCCATTCTCATGGATTTTAAGGCATTAACCATGCAATTCCAGTAGGAGGGACAACAATATCAATTCCAAGGAATCATAGTCAGTTATCCTGACATCATCAGCTCCCATCGCATGGAAAATATCCTCAAGAAATGTCACTCCGGTATTATTTCCCAACTCCATTACATTCAAGCAGTTGAGACACCCTCTGTGCATATTGACCTCCAAGATATCCTGTGCAAACATCAAGCTATTTTTTCCACTCCCTAGGGACTTTCTTCTTCTCGTGGTGTTCATGATCATTCCATTCCCCTTGTTCCTGGGAGTCTTCCTCCCAATGTTCGCCCTTATTGTCATCCCTTTTCCCAAAAGAATGGAATTGAGAAAATAGTACAGGAGTTGCTCCAAGTGGGTTTAATCTTCCCTAGTATCAACCCTTATTAATCTTCTGTGGTCATGGTACTCAAGAAATAAGGTACTTGGAACATGTGTCTTGGATTTTTTGCCCTCGATAAACTCACCATCAAGGACAAGTTTCCCACTCCCGTCATTGATGATATCTTGGATGAACTAAGTGGTTCTTAGTACTTTACTAAACTTGATCTTCATTCTATCTACCACCAGATACGTATGAAAGAATCATACATCCACAAGACTATATTTAGAACTCATGAGGGTCACTATGAGTTCTTGATCATGTCCTTTGGCCTTTGTAATTCCCCCTCCACCTTCCAAAGCCTCATGAATCATGTCTTTTGTCCTTTTCTTTGTAATTTTGTCTTAGTTTTCTTTGAATTTATTATCATCTATAGTAAAACTTAGCCATCCCATATTTCCAATGTGGATAAAGTTCTCCATCTACTCTCTCACCACCAATGTTTCCTCAAACAATCTAAATGTGCCTTTAGAGCCTTAGAAGTGGAGTACCTTGGTCATATTGAGGGAAAGGATGATGTACAGGTGGATCCTAAGAAAATTGAAGATATGCAGGATTGGATTCACTATAAAAATCTTAAGAGATTGCATGGATTTATGGGTTTAACAGGTTATTATCACAATTTTGTTAATAATTATGGAAAAATTGCAGCCCCTCTCACAGATTTCCTTAAAAATAATGCCTTCACTTAGACTCGACTCACTAACCAATCCTTCCAAGCCTTGAAAGAAGCTATGTGCATGACTCTGGTCCTAGCTCTTCCTGACTTCACCCAGACTTTTGTCTCATAATAGAGCTTAGATTACCATTGTCTTGGTATGCCAATAGATCTCAACAGTGTGATGAAACTTCATATCCTGATTTCTTGTGAAGCCCAAATCAAGAAGTAAATCCCCCACTTGTTGTTTCACATATTCATCATCGTAATAGGCTTTGATGATTTTAACTTCTTCCTCAAGGGGATGCATGGCCACTTGCATGGAGGAAGAGACATAGTCATGATAATGTGCAAATTATTTCTCAATGGTGAGGATCACACGAGTTTTTAAAGCGAGGAATGCTTTCACTAAGGAAGCATGAGGGGCCATGAGAGAGCCAAACAAAATCACTTTCCAATCGTCTAAAATATCGAGTCTAAAAAACCTAATTAAGACATGAATGAAAGCCAAAGCCATATTTACCTTCTTGGCCACCCATGTGGGGATGTAGAATTCCAGGACAAGAACTCAAGTTACATCTAGTCCCATGAATGAAAACTTAATGATATTCATACCTTCAACCAATAGCATAGTACCATTATAGTTCCATTGTTTCCTTCAATGGGCCAGAGCCTTGAAAAACATAATCACTCACTCGTGGAGAAGTACCTAGAAAAGCAATGTTGGGGGGTATGTATCCAAGTGCATGGATGGGAGGATGGGAAAAGAACCCACAACATCATCCTTAGCATTAGTAGCTTGGCCACATGTCACCTGATCCGAGGTTAAATATATCTTATTAAATTATATGTGTATGTGAGGTTTGAATAATAATACAATATTGTAGAGATTTATGAGATAACTTATCAAATGAATTTCTCTTATGATTATTGGTTTCTAAATGGGACTTTAGATATCTTACAAATAATGATGTTATTATCATTCAAAATTACAAACAAATAAATAGGTGAATTTATAAAGATATGTCACAGTTTTAGTGAAATGTAGGGATGAAAATTTGACATTTTACATATTTTTTAAATTGAATATTTCTAAATTCATATATGCTTTGTGAATTTTGATGTGTAGTAAGTACATAATCTGTAAGGAATTAAATTATCTTTTTAATAATATTTGTGAAAAAATATTAATTTTATTTAATGCATCAAATTTGAATTTAATTATATGTTTGTCCTTGAAAATTTATGTAAAAGTCAACAAACAAATTTTGTTCACAATAACTATTTTTGTGTTATGTATATAATTAAAAAATATATTTATATGTATATGTATATGTAGACACACAGTGACAAGCGTGATCTACATAAAACATAGTTTGTCCCACTTTAAGTTGGAAAATTAATATTTTAATCACATTTTATACACTATGTGTTCCCAACAATTTTTTCCCCTATTTATGTAAGTTGAATCTCTTTTAAAGAGTAAACATCCATAGGTATCCCAAATATTTTTTTATAAGTTTTTTTCTTTATAATTTTTATGTTATTGATTTTTCTCTAGATGCCTTCGAAACCATGGACAAAATAAATTAAAATACAATATGAAAATAAAAAATAGAAAATGATATTCCATTGGATAGAGGATTCAATGATGAATCTACTAGAATCAATTTTACCACTTGAGGTGGAAGAGATGAAGGGATTTCACCCCCTACAAGATACAACTGTAAAAACTTCTACATAAAGGGGGTAAGATTTCTGATTTTTAGACACCTGATTGAGCATTAAACCTCAATTGGGGGATTATAAAAAAAATTGATCAAGTGCTTTCTATGGAATTTAAAAGGACCTCAATTGAGCGTTTATTAAACCTTTTATCAAGATAATGTTGGGTTAAATACGGATGCTCGATCAACATATGACCTCAATTTATTTAATGACCTTGATCCAAGTATGGACCTCGATTACGGTAATGACTTTGACCAAGGTATGTACATCCATTGATGATTTGATATAAAAAAAATAGAAAAATAAAATACAAAATACCACAAAAAAAAATAAAAGGAAAAAGTTTTATAACTTGCATGTTGATTATGTCATGGTGAAAAAAAAGAAAAAAAATGTGTGTGAAATCAAATATTCATCTGCAAAAATTACAAAAAAATGTATAGTTTGGGTAATTTCAAGAGTTGAGATGGAGAATAAGGAAAAACATACAAGGAAATATGATTGCAAATGAGATGATGAATATGAGGTGTGAGAGAAGGATAAAAAGAGGATGAGAAAAACATGAGTAGAATTGAGAGAACGTAACATCTAATGCATGAAGAGTGAAACACACTAGAAATTGTAGGCGATGCTACGTATGAAAAAAATGTAGGTTAATATCTATTGATCCATTTCATGTCTCACCTTTCAACCCAAACCTTGTATTAAATATTTTCCAAATCCACTATTCTTCTCATTTTCTTAATCCAAAGTCTTTATACTTAGCCATTTTTTATTTGTGTGAAGCATTTTCACTATAACCATTTCCCTGTACTCCACAGAAATATTTCCCCTACACTCCGCACAAGAACCTTATGCGCATAACCCATACTTACTATATTTTCAACACTTTAGTGTGGAGAACATATATCACTTCCACTCCCTACATTTTTACATATATGAAATCCCCGCATTTCCACATCCCCGCATTTCCACATCTCCACACTCCCAATAGTTACGCACAATTCATTTTTACAAGCCATGTACTTTGCATGATAATCAAGAACCATTTATGAAACATTGAATTGTTCCAATTTGCAAGGTGAAGGGCAGTGATTTAGGACTAATGCGAAGTAAATATCCCAATTTTCAATAAGCCACTTAATTGTTTCTATTTATGATCACTCGTATTTCAAAATTATTTCGTATGCATGGAAAGGAAATTTTAGTAAATACCTACCATGCACTTGGGATTTTAACAATTCAAGCTCTGTAATTCATTACTCACAGTTTCATGTATATCGGAGTGCATTGAAGAAATAAGGAACATGTCTAATAGAAGGAGGAATGAGACTTTTGTGGAGATACAATTAACTCTCTCATGAGGAAAGACAATAAATTTCATTGGTCAACTTCTTATCAGTGTTTTTTAAATATAATTGTAGAAGAAAAACAAAATAATAGACTTTGGACTACAGGGCTTGTGAAAATTGGTTGTGTATAAGAGGTCTTTGACATCAAGGAGTTGGTATCCTGTTGAACTCAATGATTTAATTCAAAGAGGAGAATGATTCATGTATATACAGAAGGAAAGAACATTGGTGTCCTAACCCCAAAATTATCCATAATAATGTTACTCCTCCCTTCTCCAAATAATAAGCTCAAGCTACCAGATGCAGATGATTTCCTTGATTCTCAGGGTGGCATGTTGAATGTGTTGAAATATTTTTTGGTTCCATTTGTTAAAATTCCCAACAACCTTTCAGCCATCGACATATCTTTGTTGGAAGAGTCATATAGAAACTTTTCATGGTTATTCACGCATTTGGTAGGTCAGGAGTCCACCTCCCATATCCACAGGTCATCTCTATATGTACTCCACTTCTCCTTTCAGAAATATGTCACCTTCAATTGTGTAGAAGTGATTTCAAATGAAATTTCTTTTCAATTAAGTAATTATTTAAATACTCAAAGGTTTTTCATGGCCACATACTTGGTCTTTGCACTTTCTTATTATAATGTCTTTGAGGGGCTTCCTCTAAAAGGAAATGTAGATATTGATAATGAACCATTTCAGTTCTTGTATCATGTTATTTGGAGACATAAATCATCGTTACTTTTTTGTATCATTCAAGATCGATTTCTCATAGAATTCATACATGTATTGACTGGAATAGAAACAAAAATAATAACCTATGAAGCTGAGGATTATCTCAAGGGAAACAATATTTGTGTCTAAGAAGAAAATCATACCTATTGTTGATTAAGGTTGTTTGTCATTGATGTCAACCCTTGAAGAAAGTACGGTAGCGAATTCTGGTAGCACAAAGGTTTAGGTAATGGACCCAAGGTTGTTTAATGTATAATGGTATGAGTTTTAATATATTTGAAGGTAATACTATTCTATATGGATAGTACATGTCATGCCATTTCTAGTGGTATGTGGAACGTCTCATATGTTGGCTTGAAGCCTCAAAAGGTCAAATATGTCAAAGAGATTGCAAAGAAGAAAGTATTATTAAATGATAAAGTAAAGTGAAAAAGTCAAGAAGGATTATTTAAATAATAAAGTGAAGTGACAAAATCAAAGAAGATTATTTAAATGATAAAGTGAGGTGACAAAGTCAAGGAGAAATATTTAAATGATAGAGTGATGGAGAAATTTCTAATTATGGAAAGTGGTTAGCCGTAAAAATGAGGAAAATAGGTTAAGTGACCTGGAAATAGTTTAAGCGACCTAGAAATATGTTAAGTGACCTAGAACTGGGCTAAGTGACCTAGAAATGGGTTAAGTGACCTAGAAGATGGAGAGTATAGATAAGTGTCAAGCCTCTCTCATTTTATATCACACTTGAGCATATTGAATATATAGAGGTGACTGAGGTAACCAAAGGATATCTAAGGCAAATTTCATAGGGAAGGTGAAGAAAAGAAGGCCGAAATTCAAGGGAGGATAAGTTCTTTTGATGATGATTTCTAAGGTATGTTATTTACAAGTCATCTCACCATTTTCACAATCACTTTTTTTCTAGAATGAGTCAGACCATGAAATTGATGGGCCATTGAGGAAACATATCCAACTATATATGGTAAAAAATTAAACTTGTGGGTCCTTGTATTTTTGGAGTTACACTACGTGGAAAATAGGGCTTGTGGCTAGTCCTGAAACTAGTCTAAAACATGTGTTTTGGGTAAAAACGTCATAAATTATTCATAACAGATCAAAATTCAATAAGGCCAAATGTGTTGGTTAGAGAATAGTATGGAGTATTCTCTGTAACATTTTTCAGATCCATTCAACAAATATTCCATGTGGGGCATTCTCTACAAGGTCTCTCTCTAGAATAAGCCAGAATTCAGTAAGGTATGTCATTTTTTTCTATAAATCCTTTTCTGAGAGGTTCCAAGTAGTGAAACCTGGAGGAATTGCATTAAACAAACAAAATAAAATTGTGTACTACTTTCATATCTTTATTCATTATAGGTACATAGTTATGATTATTTCAAGTTAGGGTTTTTGACTAATCCCAAACTAGTCATTTGAGACTAAAAGAAAGTTTGATGAAAATGCTAGTTTCTTGTTGTGAAATTTAAGGAAGGTTTGAAGGTATGTGATCATATACACCAGGTCTATTATAGAGTGACAAATCATATTTGGATGATGAAATTGATGAGGTATTTTGGTTAAGGTACATGTTGGGTACATGGTTGAGAGAAGTAGTTGATGAGTTAGCACATACATGACGTTTATAGTTGATGATGTTGGTACATATTGATGAGTCATAGTTGATGAGTAGTTGACACATGATTGGTACATACTTGGTACACGGTTGGATGCACTTGTTTATGGTACAGGTTAATTACAGGTTGTTTGGTATAGGTTGGTGCATGGTTGATGCACTTGTTTATGGTATAGGTTGAGGTACAGGTTGATGCATGGTTCAAGTTTATTGGTACAAGTTTACAATGGTATATATCATAGTGATAGTTTGAAAGTGGTTTCATCATTCTACTTCTACTTCAGGGCGGTTGGACAGGGCAAGGTCAGGTGGTTGTAGCCACCTTCGAATTGTAGCTAGAGAACATAGGGGGTTGTAGCCAAAGAATAGGGGAGTTGGAGCTTCCTTCAGGTTGTATCCTGAGAAACAAGGGGGTTGGAGCCTCCTTCCAGTTGCAGCTGGAAAACAAAGGAAGTTTGTGCTTCCAATGAATGTAATTCTTCAAGACATATAAGAAAAAGCATTCTGTGGTTTTCTCCCACTTTGGGTTTCCACATAAAACACTGGTGTACTATGTATGTGTATTATTGTTCATTTATTCATTTCTTATTTACTCTGTAGTTATTGGATGATAATGCTACATTGATATAACACTTGGATTATATAGTTAAAAATGATTAAATTGCTCTATTACTTATTCACCCCCCCTCCCAGTAATCCAACAATTGGTATCAGAGTAGGTTCCTTCATAAATCAGTTTAACCACTGAAACATAGATCATAGAGAGGAAAAACTTGTATACAAATGGAATACCACAGTTCAATGGACAAAAGTATGCATTTTGGAGCATAAGGATGAAAACATATATATAGGCACATGGATTTGAAATTTTGCAATCAATTGTAGATGGATACACAACACCAAYAGTTTCGCCAACAAATGACAAAGAAGTTAAACTCGGACAGAATAATTCCAAAGCCAAAAATGCACGTCTGAATGGTCTTAGTGAAACAATATTCACCAAAGTTGCACATTGAAAATCTGCTAAAGAGCTTTGGGACAAACTTCAAAATATTTATGAAGGAGATTCAAAAGTCAAAGCGGCAAAGCTTCAAACTTACAGAGGTCAGTTCGAACAACTTAAGATGAAGGAAGATGACAATATTGAATCTTACTTTTTACGAGTTGATGAAACAGTAAATGCAGTCATAGGATTGGGAGAAGAAATCAAAGAATCTGTAATTGTTCAAAAAGCACTAAGGTCTCTTCCTATGAGATTTGACCCTAAGATATTAGCACTAGAAGAAAGATTAGATCTAAACTCAATAATCCTAGACGAATTACATGGAATATCCATAGCATATGAAATGATAACTGAACAAGAAAATACAGATATAAAAGAAGCATCCTTCAAAGCATCCAAAAAGTCAGAGAAAAAGGGAAGGCAAAAAGAAGAACATAGCAGCAGCAGTGATGTCTCGGAAGATGATGAATAAGTGGACAACTTTGTCAAAAGACTGAACAAGGGAACCGACGATAGGTATATATGTAAGCTTCCTTTAATTTGTTTTAATTGTGATGGTATTGGTGATTTTGCTAACAAATGTCCTTATAAGAAAAAGATAAATGATGGTAGTCACTCAAAAGGAAAACAAACATATAAAGACAAAAGAATCACAAAGAAAGTTTTCAATAAAAGCTTATGCACCAAAGAAGACATCTCATCATCAAATGAAGATGAAGTCGGTGATAGTGAGACAGAAAGAGTTTTATTCATGGCAATAGAAGACTCTGAATAATAATATGAAGAAGCTGAAGAAGAATATGAAGAAGTCGAAGAAGAAATTGAAGAGGTAAAAGTTGACCACCGAGAGGAATTAATTTGTGTCATAGAATTTATTAGAAGAGAAAAGAAGAAAAACAAGAAACTACAAGAAGAACCAGACAAGAAATAGGACACTCGAAAACTAGAACAAATGATCACAAATTTGAAGGTTCAAAAAGAAGAAGATAAAAGAATTGAAGAAGCACTCAAAGAACAACTAGAAGAAAAAGACAAGATCATTGGAAATTTGGAAGCAAATATTGTCACATTAAGAAAGGATATTCAAAATAAAAATATGCAGAACAACTCAAAAGTTTTGGATGAAAATATCAACAGTCAAAAATCTCATCATGACAAGTCTGGACTTTGATGCAATCAGATAGAAAAAGGATCAATATCCAAAACAACAGAGCAAGAAACATATCAAAAAAGATATGCAAAAACAATCAAGGGGGATAGGAATATCTACAAGAAATATTACAAGGACACTCCTCCACCGAGAAGATTCATATTTCTGAATCAACAACCGATAGATAGGCCTCAGGAAGAAGAAGAATTTATAAGAGTACCTCCTTTCAGAAGATGTTCAACTCCCAGGTATCAAACTATTCTTTTTGGTTTATGTTATGCATGTAATAATTTTGGACATAAATTTGTGAATTGAAGAGATAACAACAGGAACACAAACAAATTTTAAATTCATACAAAAAGGATTTATCCAAGAATTCCTAGTGAAACATAGAGAAGAAGTTACAACAGTTTTGAATCTTTGATCATTGAAGTGGAATGTTACAAATGTAACAATTTTGGACACATGGCCAAACATTGCAGAATGAAAAATCCTCCTAGAGAACTGCAACAGAATAACAACAGTCACAAATAGGAACCTCAGAAAAGGACATGGATAAGAAAGAAGGATCAATATAGCAATGAATAATGCACACTCGCTCTACAAGATAATCAGAAGAAAATTGGTTGGTATGTTGACAGTGGTTGTTCAAAACACATGACAAGTGATAGAGACAGGTTTCTTACATTACGAAAGGAAAGAGATGGATCAGTCTCCTTCGAAAATGATGATTCAGCTAAAATCATTGGAAAAGACACAGTTAGAATTGGGAACAAGAATACCAAGGTAGAAAATGTTATACTAGTAGAATATATGAAAAATAATCTTCTAAGTGTGATTCAAATGTGTGACCAAGGTCATAAAGTTACTTTCGATTCACAAAAGTGAGAGATAAGAAAAGAAGGTTCAAGAAAATTTATTGCTACAGCTGCGAGAACTTCAAGCAACATATATGTATTAAGTGAAATTGTAAATGAAAAGTGTTGTCTAGGAAAGGAAGATGAAAGTTGGCTATGGCACAAAAGAATGGGTCACATATATTTTGATAACCTTGTCAAAGTCAACAGAAGATAAGTAGTCATAGAAATGCCCTGGATCACGAAACCAACCAACACTTTATGCAAGCATTGTCAACAAGGAAAACAAACAAATACCAGGTTCAAATCAAAGGAATATTCAGTGACAAGACCACTGAAAATTGTGCATACTGATCTAGTTGAACCAACTACAACAAAGGGTTTAAAAGGTGAGAAATACTTTATGTTATTAGTTGATGATTATACAAGAATGACTGTAGTTTTCTTTCTCAAGAACAAGTCAGAACCTTTTGAAAACTTTAAGATCTGCAAGGAAATTGTTGAAAATGAAATGGATTCAAAAATCAAATGCTTGAGATCTGATAATGGAGGAGATTTCACTTCAAAGAAATTTATGGACTACTGTAGTAGTCATGGAATAAAAAGGCAATTCTATGTTGCTAGGACACCTCTACAGAATGGAGTTGTTGAAAGAAAAAATAGGACAGTACAGGAAATGGATTGAACAATGCTAATGGATTCCAAATTGACAGACATATTTTGGACATAGGAAATGCATACAACATTTCACATTCAAAACAGAGTAATGCTTAGAAACAACACTGAAAAAAATCCCTACAAGCTATGGAAAGGAAGACTAGCAAATGTGAAGCACTTCAGAGTTTTTGGAAGCAAATGCTACATAAAAATAGAAGATGGAAAAATGGGAAAGTTGACTCTCATGTGGACAAAGGATCACTTGTTGGTTACTCAAGTACAAGGAAAGAAGACAAGTGTTACAATCTGAGATTGAACAAAGTTGTAGAAAGAATCAACATAACAATTGACGAAACAGGTAGACCAGAATCAAAGGAAGAAGAAAATGAATCAATGGAACAACTTTTCGAAGAAGAAGAAGAAGATGAAAAGGATGTAGAAGAGGGAGATGAAGAGAATACGATAGAAGAAAAAGAGAAATTTCAACAAGTTCCTCCAAAGACACATAACAGACGAGTACAGAAAAATCATCCTTCAGATCAGATTATTAGAAACAAAGACGCAGGAGTTGAGACTAGAAGAAGAATCCATTCACCAGAACAAACACACCTAGCACTCACATCTACGATTGAACCGACCCATTTTGAAGAGGCTAGCAAAAATGAATTTTGGAACAAGGCCATGGATGAAGAATTGGATCAAATAGAGAAAAATGACACTTGGGAATTGGTTCCAAGACCAAAGGATAAGAATGTGATCAACACAAAGTGGGTATACAAGAATAAATTGAACGAAGATGGACAGGTTACAAGGAACAAAGCTAGATTCGTATGTAAAGGATATGCACAGGTTGAAGGAATCGAATTTGAAGAGACATTTTCCCCAGTTGCCAGAATGAAAGAAATCTAATTGCCTTTAGCTTATGCATGCTCCAAAAATATTAAAGTGTATCAGATGGACATAAGAACATCTTTCTTGAATGGGGAACTTGAATAAGAAGTCTACATTGAACAACCCGAAAGATTTCAGTTGTCAGAAAATGCAGACTATGTGTGCAAATTAAATAAGGANTCTAATTGCCTTTAGCTTATGCATGCTCCAAAAATATTAAAGTGTATCAGATGGACATAAGAACATCTTTCTTGAATGGGGAACTTGAATAAGAAGTCTACATTGAACAACCCGAAAGATTTCATTTGTCAGAAAATGCAGACTATGTGTGCAAATTAAATAAGGACTTGTATGGTCTAAAACATTCTTTTAGAGCATGGTACTCTAGACTGGATAAATATCTACAGTAGGCAGGGTTCAGAAAGGGAAGTGCATACACCAACCTCTACATCAAGGTAAGTCAAGGTAATATTTTATTAATTGAAGTTTATGTTGATGATATTATTTTTGGTAGTGATGATGACAGATTAAGACATAAATTTGCAAAGGATATAGATAATGAATTTGAAATGTCATTACTTGGAGAACTATCCCTCTTTCTGGGACTTCAGATACATCAAAGCAACCAAGGATTTTTTATTTTTCAAACCAAGTATATCATAGAAATGCTAAGAGGTTCGGAATGGAATATTGCAAACTAATTATCACTCCCATGAAAACCAATTGCAAGCTAAGCAAAGATGATGATTCAAAGTCTATAGATTAGAGGCAATAGAGGTCAATAATTAGCAGCCTACTATATGTGACAACATCCAGACTAGATGTAATGAAACCAGTTGGAAAGGTGGCACGATATCAAGAAACACCAAAGGAATCACATGTATTAGTAGTGAAGAGAATTTTGAGATATCTCAAAGGAACATAAGATGTTGGATTATGTTATCCAAAAGGAAATGATCTATCTCTTATTTCCTATATAGATGCATATTGGGTAAGTTGTATTGATGACTGATGAAGCACCACTGGAGAAACTTTCTACTTGGCTGATAGTTTAGTATCATGGCTAAGCAAGAAACAATCATCAGTATCTCTATCTACAATTGAGGAAGAGTATATTGCAACAATAACATGTTGTACACAGGTTCTTTGGATGAAACAAACTTTGAAATATATATAGGTTGAGTATGATGAGCCCATTCCAATCTATTGTGATAATAAAAGTGCCATCAGTATCTCAAAGAACCCGATGATGCCCTCCAAGATGAAGCACATTCTAACAAAGTATCACTTTCTACGGGAACAAGTTGTCGAAAAGAACATCAGAGTTGAGTATGTGGGAACAAAAGAACAAGTGGCAGACATATTTACAAAACCACTTCCACAGAAATCCTTTGAGTATCTTCACTAGAGACTCAGAGTTATTTCTACTCCAAAATGAATTCTTTTGAATGCTTATCTTATATGTCTTATATGTACACAAGGAAGCACCATAAAGAGGAGAGTTCAGTCAGGGGGAGAAGCCCCAGAAGGAAAAATATACTTTCCATTGACGAAAAAGGAGGAGAGATTCATTAGATGCAGAGGACAGAGGCATGATTCTAGGGGGAGAAATGGTAACAGAGATGTAGAGGAAAAAGGCATGGTTCTAGGGGGAGCATGAGTGATATGACTTCAGTATTGCATGAAATGATTTCAGTATTGCATCAGAGTGTTTCCATCAATTCAAAAGGAGGAGATTGTTGATTAAGGTTGGTTGTCATTGATTTCAACCCTTGAAGAAAGTATGGTAGCTAATTTCGGTAGCACAAAGGTTTGGGTAATGGAACCAAGGTTGTTTCATGTATAATGGTATGAGTTTTAATATATTTAAAGGTAATACTATTCTATATGGATAGTACATGTCATGCCATTTCTAGTGGTATGTGGAACTTCACATAACTCCTCATGGTTTGAGAGTTATGGCCTTACGAAGTTGGAGGACCCTCATATGTTGGCTTGAAGCCCCAAAAGGTCAAAGAAGTCAAAGATCTTGCAAAGAAGAAATTATTATTTAAATTATAAAGTAAAGTGACAAAGTCAAGAAGGATTATTTAAATAATAAAGTGAAGTGACAAAATCAAAGAAGATTATTTAAATGATAAACTTAGGTGACAAAGTCAAGGAGGAATATTTAAATGATAAAGTAATGGAGAACTTTCTAATTATGGAAAGTGGTTAACCCTAAAAATGAGTAAAATAGGTTAAGTGACCTATAAATGGGTTAAGTGAACTAGAAATAGGTTAATTGACCTAGAAATGAGTTAAATGACCTAGAAGATGGAGAGTATAAATAAGAGGCAAGGCTCTCTCATTTTATATCACACTTGAGCATACTGAATATCTATAGGTGACTAAGGTAACCAAAGGATATATAAGCTGAATTTTAGAGAGAAGGTGAAGAAAAGAAGGCCGAAATTCAAGGGAGGATAAGTTCTTTTGATGATGCTTTCTAAGGTATGTTATTTATAGGTCATCTCACCATTTTCACAATAAATTGTTTTCTAGAATGATTCAGACAATGAAATTGATAGGCCATTGAGGAAACATATCCAAGTATCTGTGGTAAAAAATTTATCTTGTGAGTCGTTGTATTTTTGGAGTTACACTCTATGGAAAATAGGGTTTTTGGCTAGTCCCGAAACTAGTCTAAAATAGGTGTTTCGGGTAAAAATGTCATAACTTATTCATAACAGATCCCAATTCAGTAAGACCAAATTTGTTGGTTATATTATAGTATGGAGTATTCTCAATAAAAATTTTAGATCCATTCAACAAATATTCCATGTGGGGCACACTCTACACGGTCGATTTCTAGTAAGCCATAATTTAGCAAGGTATGTTGTTTTTAATATAACTCCCTTTCTAAGAGGTTCCAAGTAGTGACACTTGGAGGAATTGCATAAAAAAAACTGAAAAACATTGTGTACTACTTTCGGATCTTTATTCATTAAAGGTACATAGTTATAATTATTTCAATTTAGGGTTGTTGACTAATGCCAAACTAGTCATGTGAGACTAAGAGAAAGTTTGATGAAAATGATAGTCTCTTGTTTTGAAAGTTAAGGAAGGTTTGTAGGTATGTGATCATATACACCAGGTCTATTTCATAGTCACAAATCATATTCGGATGATGAAATTGATTATGGCTTTTGGTTAAGGTACATGTTGGGTACATGGTTGAGACAAGTAGTTGATGAGTTGGCACATACATTAGGTACATAGTTGATGATGTTGGTACATATTGATGAGTCATATTTAATGAGTAGTTGACACATTATGACCTGGTGTATATGATCACATACTCATGAAAATATGACAAAATTTCATCATATTTGGATGATGAAATTGATGAGGCATTTTGGTTGAGGTACATGTTGGGTACATGGTTGAGACAAGTAGTTGATGAGTTGGAACATACATGAGGTGTATAGTTGATGATGTTGGTACATATTGATGAGTCATAGTTTATGAGTAGTTGATGCATGATTGGTACATACTTGGTACATGGTTGGAGGCACTTTTTAGTAGTATTATTGACACATGGTTTATGGATTATGTAGCATACTTGTATTGGTATATTATTAGAAGCACATATATTGATCTTGGTAATGATTATGATTTGTTGTGTTATGCTTGGTTGATGCACATCTTTGAGAGTTGTCTTGGTGATTGATATTGGTGAGTAGATATGATTTGGTTGATAAGATTGATGATATTTGTTATTGTGATAGGTTGTTTGAATAGGTTGTTGTGATAGGTTATTTGTATAGGTTTGGTGCAATGTTGATGCAATTGTTCATGGTACAGGTTGAGGTACAGGCCGGTTCATGGTCGATGCACTTGTTTATGGTACAGGTTGATTACAGGTTGTTTGGTACAGGTTGGTGCATAGTTTATGCACTTGTTTATGGTACAGGTTGATTATAGGTTGACGTACAGGTTGATGCATGGTTCAGGTTATTGGCACAGGTTGATGTATGGTTGATGCATGGTTCAAGTTATTGGTACAGTTTGTTTGGTGCAGGTTTTTGGGTACAGGTTTACAACAGTATATCTCACAATGATAGTGTGATAGTGGTTCCATCATTCTACTTATACGTCAGGATGGTTACACGGGACAAGGATACGTGGTTGTAGACACCTTCCAATTGTATCCAAAGAACATAGGGGGTTGTAGACTCCTTCTGGTTGTAGCCATAGAATTGGGGAGTTGGAGCTTCCCTCAGGTTGTAGCTTGAGAAACTAGGGGGTTAGAGCCTCCTTCCAGTTGCAAATGGAAAACAAAGGAAGTTGGTGCTTTCAATGAATGTAATTCTTAAAGGCATATATGAAAAAACATTATGTGGTTTTCTCCTGCTTTGGGTTTCCACGTAAAAACACTGGTGTACTGTGTATGTGTATGATTGCTCATTTGTTCATTGTTTGTTTACTCTGCAACTATTGGATGATAATGCTACATTGATATAACACTTGTAGATTGTGGTTAAAAATGATTCGGTTTCTCTATTACTGATTCAACCCCCCTCTCACTAATCCAACAAAATATGCTCTAAGTCCAAAGCCATTGTTTGCAAAACCATTGGCAATACTTGAAGTAGATCATATTCCTCCAAGTACACTTGGAAATTTGATGTGAGTAAGAAAATTCATCCATTTGTTGAGCGGAGTAAGATCGTATGTTCCAAAGAATATTAATAAAAGGATTGAGATTATTTCACAAGCATGGGGGGTTAGCACCATCCTATAGAATTTATCCCATGGAGTTACCAATTTTACAGAATATTTAAAAAAGGATTTATAGCATGATGAATAATTTTATAATGATGAGGTAAATACATTTATTTCACAATTCACAAGCTTGAATGATCATCACAGAAGTCAAAAACAATTACCCTCAAACCAAAGAATAAGAAAAATAAGGGAAATATGAAAAGAAAGGATAAAGTGTTGGGTATATCTTATATTATTTTCATGTGCGTGTTTTGGGGGGGTGTGTGTGTTAGATTTGACTATTGTGTTTGAAAATCCCATCTCCTGTTGGTGTATGCCTATGCAGGGCACCGACCAAGCAGTGTCTTAGGGGGGATAGGTTTGGTCCCCATAACCTTGGTCAATTATTTCTCTCTGGGAGGTATCCCAAAGCCGACATGATTAAGGAAAGGTCCACAAAATATTTTTTGTTGGCAATTTTTGCTATTTTAGTGTTTTTCATTATTTTTAGCGGTTTTCTAAATTAATCTCAGATTAATGGATTAGGGTTTTGCTAGCTACATAATACTTAAAATATTGTGTATATTGTATTGTGAATGGTGAAATTAATATAATTAATATTTGAGAGGTGAAATAACAAGGAAGGTTGGTTTTCTCCCGGTTAATGGTTTCCAACAGAAATCGTTTTGTACTATGTGTATGATCCATTGATTAATTTATGTTTTTCTTAAGAATTTGTATGAATTTATTTACTTTACACGTTTAAAACTTACATATGATATCAAAGCACATTTTTAGTTTCAATGGGATGCCTTTGTTGTTGAGTGTTTGGCTCGGTCTTGATAGATCAATTTTATCTTAGGTCTATGATAAACTCGGGATAAGTGGGAGCTTTGCATTGGTGATTTGTGTGCTAAAAGAGAATGGCGAGAAATTATAGAATCATGATTAAGAAGTTCAACGGTAAAAGTTTTTATCTATGGAAGCTCAAGATGGAGGACCTTCTTATAGAAAAAAAACAATGGATCATTGTGGATCCTAGTACACATCCTACTAGTACACAAAATAGTGGTACACAAACTAGTAGTACTCAATCTACTAGCATGTTGAAAGAAGATTGGGAGAAGCTAGATAGAAGAGTAAGGAGTAAATTGATTCTTCCTAGAAGATTCAGTGTCACTAAATGCGTCGAGAGAATCTACAACCAAAAATTTTGGGAATTTGTATCAGTCAAAGTCCCTAGTAAAGAAGTTGTTTCTTTGAAAGAAGTTGTATCATCTTAGGATGGAATATGGAGATTCTATGACAAAGAATCTAAATTCCTTCAATACTATGGTAAGTCAACTTGTCTTTGTTAATATTATGATTTCAAAAGAAGATAAATGTATTACTTTGTTATGTTCTTTTCAAGAATCTTGGGATAATATGGTTGTAGCAATTGGTACTACCACTCAATATGCATTGAAGTATGAGGATGTAGTTTCATCCTTGTTATCAGAAGAGATGAGGTGGAAAATCATGGATATTCATAGCACAAATGATTTATCTGTAAGAGGTCGTCCCCAATATAGGAATAAAAATAAGTCTTTGGGGGGGGGGGGGGTCTAAATCTAAAGGTAGATATAAATCTCCTAGGAAAATATTTCAAGAAATGTTGGAAATGTGGTAAATTTGGGCATTATAAGAAAGATTGCATTTCTAATAATGTTGATAAAGAAAATATATCTGATGATGCCTCTTCCACATGGGTAAAAACCTCCACTAAAGGAGGTGATGTTTACTTGACATCTCTAGGTACACATGTAGATCGTGATGTATGGTTGATCAAACAGGGTGCATAATTCCATATGACTCTTCATAGGGAATGGTTTAGTGAATATGGAAAGTACAATGGTGGTGATTTATTCCTAGGAGATGAATAAAAAAATAGAATCATGGGACGTGGAAGGGTTAAGATGTTGTTGAAAGATGGGAGGATTAGAACTCTCCCTGGAGTTCTACACATTCTAGATCTAGCCAGGAGCCTAATATTTGTAAGTAAGTTGGATGATGCAGGTGTGGATAATTTATTGGGAAAGGGCCCTTTCAAGATGGTACGAGGAGAAATAGAGTTGATGAGGAGATTTCAATCTAGAAATTTGTACAAGTTACTAGGAAGAAATTATGTAGATGGGTGTAACAATACTATTTTCCATGAGCAGAGAAATAAACAATATATGATCCATACTATCCTTGGAAAGAAGACCATGTGGCATAAAATACTAGGAAATGTTGGAGATAAGGGCCTTTGGACACTACACGATAAAGGTATGGTTGAAGGTATGTCTAATTGTACCCTAGATTTTTATTTCTAGGAACATTGTGCATATATAGTAAATAGAATCGAGTAAGATTTCCATATGGTGCTACAAGAGTAAAGGCGATCTTAGAGTTGATACGCAATGATTTGTTTGGACCTGTTCCTATTCCATTACTAGGTAAATATATGTATTATGTTTCATTCATAGACAATTTCTCAAGGAACACATGGATTGATTTTTTTTAGTAATAAATATGAGGTATTTGAAAAAATTTAAGAGTTTGAGGCTCTAGTCGAAAATCAGACAAAGAAGAAAATAAAGGTGTTGAGAATATATAATGATGGAGAATTATGTGGGAATGAATTTGAAGAGTTCTGTAAGAAGTGTGGTATATATTGGAAGAAGAATACTCCATACACACCTCAACAAAATGGGGTTGTAGAAAGGATGAACAAGTCGTTGATGGAATAATCAAGGAGCATGCTTAGTGGTATTGGGTTAGGACATGAATTATGGGAAGAGACAGTGGGTACTACATGTTACCTAGTAAATAGATCACCCTCATCAACATTGGTGGAAAACTTCACATGAGGTATGGAATGGTAAGAAACCCTCTCTTGAACATATCAGGGTGTTTGGTTGTGATGCTTATACACATGTTCCAACGGAAAATATGAGTAATTTGGATAATAAATATGAAACTTGTGTATATTTATTGGTTATGAAGTTGGAATGAAAGATTATATTATTTGGAACCCATAAACTAAGAATATTTTTTACAGTCGAGATGTTTTTTTTAGAGAGGTTAAAGATGTTCCTAAACATAAATTCCTACCAAGAAAAGAAAAACCTGAGAAAATAGAGTTTGAGTTGGATGATGTAAAATATGAATCAAGGAAAGAAGATGAATAAGAAGAAGAATAACCTCATAATACAATATTGAGGAGATCAATGAGAGAAAGAGTGAAACCAGAAAGGTATATTCCACCTAATTTTCATTCTAATTTTTCTTTATCTATTACCGATGATGATACCATAATTGGTGTAGAAGCAGTGAATTTAGAGGATAGTAAACTCTAGAAGAAAACCATGGTTGAAGAAATGGATTCCTTGGATAAGAATGTGATGCAACCGCCCCCTTCCCTCGTAGGGATTATGCGACCTCTCGGTCTTGGAACTTCAAATTCCTGAGGCGAAATAGCTCTTTAGGATTTCAACAAGCCCCGAACAATAAATACACAGGTCCCTTTGATGTTACCTACACGTTCATGTTACCCGCAAACCTGCTCTCTGGCACTTTGGCAACACCAATTCATGAGCACTAGCTTTCGTGCTAGAGTCCTTCTCCGACGTGACCATGAGATATAACCTCGGGCCAACCCCTTCACAACTTTGGGCTTCAGCGATATTGCAATGTCCGCCTTTGCTTCCTTCCGAAACACTTTCTCTGAATGCACAGATCTTTGTTGCGTGTCTTCCTGGATTTGACGGTCCAGCTGTACTTTGGATTTCATGACTTCGTGAAATGTCACCTACTCCTCACGCAACTTCTCCGGACTTCTATCTTCTGGATTTTCTAACACACTGCCACATATCCTCCTCGCAGCCAACAGTTAGGATCCGTTCACGAATTCATGACTTCAGTGACCTCTCTTCTCAAACACGTTAAATAATCTAAATTACATAGTGTCGAAATGTCTCACGACTAACCTTTATGCAACTTTTCCCAAATCTAACGGTTTGGGATGATCTCGATCCTTCCTGAATGGATCCTGCTTGTTAAATTTGAGAAACCTTAAAGGGATCCTCCCTTTGAATATTTCTCACCGCTCTCCCTCCTGAGCTTGTTCTTTCTCAAACTTTTTCCTCCTTAGAGTGCTCTCTTTGACACTTAGTCGAATTTCATCCTTTACACGCCTTGCAAAAAGTCTTCTTTCACGACTTAGTTCTCTATGGATGAATTTCACTCCTCCTCTTGAGCTTATGAGTTAGAAGACTCTGTCACACACTCCTTCTGGAAAATATGCACTCTCTGCATGAAAAGCTCCAAGCTACCTCTCTTGGACTTGCTTCTCCCCAACATTTTGAACTTCTCAGAATGATTCCTTCGATACCCATGTATGTATCGATTCTACGCACACCTTGTGACCAACTTTCTTCAACTTAACCTCTTAAAGGAAACTGTGCAATCCTTGCAACAGTTCTCAAAGGCTCAATTGGTTCCTCTTGAACAATACGAAAGTAAGTGAGGTTCCTCCTACATGTGCTCTCAAACTATCTCTGCTAAACTTACTGAGTCAAAGCTGACTCTATCATGGACGCCTTGCGGACACTATGCACTCCTTGCACATATAAAGTTCACGTTATCTCTTTTGAGCTTATGAGTCAAAACAGACTTTTTCAATGCACTCCTTGTGGACACTATGCACACTTGCACTTGCTCGTAGAAGAGAAACAATTGAAACTGATCTAAATCTTCACAGATTCATACATTCAACCATGTAAATGCATTCATACATAACAACAAGAAAATAACAGAGAATTGCAAATAAACAGAAAGTCTACCATTCATTCATTCAGATAGGCACAACAACGCCAGACATTTGGAACAATGCTCCTCTCTTATATTCATTCAACTATTATATATATGGGTTCATACAATTCTTCTCAGCAGCTCTCAACTCTCAGCTACAATGGAAACAACTAGAATTCCAACAACTTCAACAACTCTCAACAAACTATACAATAGATTCATCAGCCTCTTCTGGGAAACAATACAAATCTTTTATACAAGAGGGGCTCTTTGAGCCTTTCCCTCCAACTACTCTAGAGCTATCCTATCGAATTAAAAGCATTCAACCACTTAGTATTTATTACAATAAATATTTCTGACAAATAGATAAGATCAAACACATCAAATCTGTACTTCACACAACTTCATTAAAAGAAATTACATCCTCCAACGATCAACTCATCAACTAGATCGTGCTATCTTGTTGTCTAGTCGACTTACCGACTAAGACTTTGTTTGGAAAATGTATTTTTCAACCAACTTGTAATGGATGAATTCCTTTTATTCCTTGGTCTATGTTGATGGTGATCAAACTTCCTCATGAGTGTTGTTTTATTGTCTTCTGATCATCTTTTATGACCAAAATAATTTAAGGTGGGAAAGATGTGTAAATTGTTTTTCCTCCAAGATAAGTTTACAATGGGGTATTGGAAGTTGTGGTTCCATTTGAAACCTCACCTTGTTGTTTGAGTGGGTATACCAATCCTTTGGGTCAATATCTGACTAATTTGTTGGTTGACCATATCCACTTAGGATCCTAGACCCACATTTTATAAACAGGTGCAACCAACTCCACCTGAGATTATTGGTTTAGTCCATGACCAAAACATAAATTTTCCTACAACATAAATTTTCCCTGCACCACTTCCTCCCACCATACAACGTCGGATTCGCTAGCAAATTATATTTTGGATCGGTATCTTGTGCATAGATAAAAAAAATTTAAAGAAAATGAATCACATGTACATTAAAAACATCACACAAGATAATTTGTAAAATTATTGGCACCACAAAACTCATATATATATATATATAATGCGTGATAGAAAAATTTTGTTTACATAAAAAAAGTACATAATAGGGCAAAATCTGGGCCCTCATTCCCATGGCATCATCATGAAAAGACTACAAAAAAATATGGAAGATCCTAGTCCTCTTGCACCATGTTGTGCTCCAAGAAGCACACCACTGCACGGGCCACTCTTCGGAGCAAGTGGTTCAAACTCTTAGGAACCCCTATTGTATGCCTCTGTATATGAAGAGGAACGTCTTGCCTCTTGAGAGGTGGGACACCCATAGTGAGACCTTAGAGGTTCCTCTCAACCTCTCAGAGTCCTCCCACTGCCACCTCATGCTCTACC
The DNA here is from genome assembly GCA_032191745.1 of Picea mariana. Taxonomy (NCBI): domain Eukaryota; kingdom Viridiplantae; phylum Streptophyta; class Pinopsida; order Pinales; family Pinaceae; genus Picea; species Picea mariana. Next base: position 4,712 of record JASDQU010505694.1, on the reverse strand, counting down.
AGTATCTGCACATCTCCACGATGCCCTAGTGCCGACATCTCTGTCGGACGTGATGTGCCTCTATCTACATGATGAAACAAAACATCTGTTAAAACCCCTCTTTGTACACATAAAAATGATATAAATTACAAATCTTGTTAATCCTTCTTGAATTATAGATGCTAAAAATAGTTGAGGGGAAATTGTAGTTAAATTATGGGGCATTTTTAGAATACTATTACACTTGGTTTTTATGTATAGTATGGAATCTTGGCTATTTTTAATAGTTAGTAGTGAATCTATAGTGTTTGGGAAATGTAGTGTCAATATTCAATAATGGTTATCCCATGCAAATGGTATGTATTTTTAGATGTGGAGGAACTATCCTATCATTTTGTAAACAAAAAAAATATTGAAAATAATTACAATTAATTGTAACTTTGGTCAAATTATGAGTATATCATAGAAATTGAAATTGTGTTATGAAACTTGTGCTATTTGAGAACTTTGAATGCATAAAACCACATTTCGCAAACATTTAAAATAAATCAACTCATTTTTTATACATTTTTTTCATATTGTCTCTAGAACTTGATGATAGTTGGGATTGAAGACATAGTGTTTCAAATTATTGTCTCTATAGAGACAATATAGAATATAATTATTATTGTCTCTCAAAGAATGATTTCATTTGTTTCTGTAGAGACTATACCAAGGATTAAAGACATATTGCCTCTAGAGAGACAATATGTTTTTAATCCTCGATATAGTCTCTAGAGAAACAAATGAAATCATTTCTTGAGAGAATAATAATTATATTCTATATTGTCTCTATAGAGATAATAATTTGAAACACTCACTTAAAGACAATATTTAATACAATACACAAGTTTTTTTTTCTCTCAAGCTGAGATGATTTAGGCAAATATTTTTTCAAAACTCCATCTAATGTTATAATGTGGTGATGCATATAAATTCCTTGGTGCCATCCCCAAGGAGGTTTCCCTCTTCTTAAGGGACACATCTAGATTAATTGACTACATAGGAAACTTGGGTTCCCTCCCCAATCTGAACACATTCACATGGTTAGTGTTTTCCAACTCAAAGAAGTAACCATTGAGGGTTTCCTTATTTATAATTCTTGTTTGACTTTGGTATAATTGAGTGTGAACATATAGATGCATCTTTCCATCTCTCATCATGTGTGCATTATTATTTTAATATTTTCTCATATTGTGTGGATCCTTGTATGACCATTTGGTCTTCCAAATAAAGATCATGCCATTTTTTCCAAGAAGACTATTTCTATCTCTCTTGTTCTATCTTTGTGACATTGCATTTTTGGAAATATATACGTTAATATTCTCTTTGGTTAGTTTGCTTCACTATGACCTAGGGTTTTGCAGGTTTAAGGTTCACATATAAATACATCATGTGGGTAGATTATTCTTCTTTCTAAGTACTCTATTGATGGCATATTCAATCTTCATATTGTAGATGCATGTTCATTTTTTGAGGACACTCAAGTTTGTGGCTCATCCAATTCTCATGTAGAAAATGACAATACTCTTGTTAGTGGATTATTTAGTAGTCATGTTGCAAATATCAATGTTTCTATTAGCTTCACTGTGTTATTCAATATTGACGATGACAACTTCACATGTGCACTATTTACTCTTCCTTTGAGGCAGTGAAGGCCTATGTCTAATTGATCTATTTCCATCATTATTGATGCAACTCAGTTTCTTTTTTATCCTTCCAAACATTATTGGGATATTTTTCCACCTCCACCTCAAGCCCTTATTACTCAAGTTGACTATATTCCTATAGAGTTCAAGGACCTTCCTCCTACTATATTAATTTTGGAGTAAAGGCGTGTTAGGATTATGAATGTAATATTTACATTTAGCTATAACACTCATATGTTAATCTATTTAATATATTTGTATTTGTGATTTTCCAATTTGCTCATGATATTTTCAAAAATGATTTTGTTAACTTAATTGATTTTGATTTCCTTTGTTTTAGTTAATGTCTTAATGGGTCTTAGTTTTTATTTATATTTTCTCTTTTTTATTTTGTTCTATTTTAAGTTTTGAATTTTTAATTTAATTAAATAGAAATTGATTTATCATATTTTTGTTTTTTATAAATTATAAGTTGTTTTATTGGTTGATGATTTTTGGTGTTTCTTTTCCTCGTTATAATTGTTTCCTTTTTATATTTTTCAGTTTAATTGTGTTATTATTTTTATTATCATTTGTTTAATAAAATAAATACAATAATTTTTCTATATTAAACTTGGAATTGTAAATATATTATTCACCATTTTTTTCCTCCAAATATATTTTAATTGAAATGTCCTAGAATTTTTTTTTATCTCAAGCTAATGTCCGTGCTTGCCAACTCACAGATAGTGTAATAAAGTATAATGTATCATATGTCATCAGCTATCTATTGTTCAGATTAGCTTAAATATGAAAAAGACTAATATATTCTTCAACATAAATATAAAAGATACTTTAACTCTTTTCAAGTCATTTTGGTCGTAAATGCAAATAATTTTTTATTTATTGACACTGAAAGTTAAAATTGACGTAGTTACAGAAAAAGGAGGAGGACCCATAAAGCTTGCATATCTGATTTCAGTCTATTTAAATTGAAATGGTATACAACTGGATGAAAAGTAGTTTCTGGATAGTTGAATTTGTGCTCTAGATTGTAGCCTTCATAGGTGGCTCCGACATATTCTGTGGCTCTAACTTATTCTGCAATTTATTACAAATCGATAAATCAAACACTAATCCAGCTCCTTCTGCTTCTATCAGTTCCAATGATTTATCGATCGTTCAGACGCATACTCAATAAGAGTTGAACGGAAAATTCTCCATGATCTTCATCAACTTTTGCGTTGATCTAAATCGGTATGTCGTATGGAATCCAGGAATCCCCTTGCTTTGTACTCCTTGGAAGTCAGTAGATCCATAAACTCGGCGAAGTTTGTCGCGCGGTACAGTGCCGGGTGGTGTTCATCAATGAGTTCGGGCGCAGGACCAATTTTTTCTTCGAAAGGCATGCTCATCAAAGCCGCCACCGAAATACGTAATTTCTTTGAGTTCACCACCACTCTATGCACCACGCTCTTGTATTGTCCATTGCTTAGAATCTGAAAATTATAAGAAAAATTATAAATTAATAGCTATATGAAGCAATTGGAGAAACATAGTGAGTATTAGTAAGTACCTCTATGTGATCACCGATGTTTACTATGAAGGAGTTGGGCAATGGTCGTACTGCCTTCCATTGGCCATCGTGCAGCAACTGAAAACCTCCAATAGAATCCTGGAAAAGAATGGTAAGGCAGCCATAGTCTGAATGTGGTGGCATGCCTAAGGTAAGCTCTGGTTCTGGACAAGCAGGATAGTAATTGAGAACCATAACTTGGCTGCTTTCATCACTAAAACCGTTTTCTACAATATATTTGTTGTGGGGCAATCCCAAGCTCTCCACTATTGCACTCATTATCCTCACACCCAGCAACCTTACCTTTTTGCTGTATGCTGACACTACACTCCTGCAGGTTTTTTATACTCATCATCAGAATCAGTAGATAATATCAACTTCATTCATTCATTACATGATCTGATGAATTTTCATAAAGCCTCACCGATAATCAGAAGGATTTGAAGGCCAGAGTGGAAGCATTTTGTCCAGTGGGTGACAATAGTGCTTCAGAAAATCTCTCCAGCAGTAGACTTGATCTCTCAGATAATTGAAACTGGTGCCGTATCTAACTGCCTTCATCATGTCTTCAGAAACAAATTTGTTCCTTTCTTCCATGGGCAGCTCGAAGAACTCACGTGCTACTCTCATCAATTCGCTTATCAATGATTCCTCCACACCATGGTTAATCACCTGGAAATTAATTTTAAACAATCAACGCTTACTATCTTAAATCCATTCTACCAGGGTTCAAATGATTTATGTGAGTAAAAAACATATCTATACCTGAAAAAATCCGATTTCTTGGCAGGCACGGCCAATGGCAGATACAACTTCGAAGCGGTCAGGGCCTTCCAAGCCGGAAATGTCGATAACAGGGAGATCGTACTGTAATGGAGTGCTTACAGTTGAATTGGCGTTTGGACGATTGGCCTCGGGCAAAACATAGCTGTGGGGAAGTTTCTTCACGCCCACCTCACTTAGATATTTCACGGTGTTAAAGCTCAAATTGCAGCCTTTGTTTACCAATTCATTCCCATCCTCCCTGCTGCTCGAATCAGAGGAAATGGAGGCCATTGAAAATTAACAAAAATAGATGGCGAAAGATGCTAATTAAAATTCAACCAACAACAGCTAATTAAAATTCAATTAACAGATTCCAAGGAGAGAAATCCTCGACCGGAATTCCTGAAGCGGAGAGACTTAATTTTCGGAACTAAAAACCTAATTACTCAGACGAGTCCGACGGGGTTCGAAGGATGGGCTCGAGTCTCTCTCCCGCCGCCCCTATTTATAGGGTAGCACTCGAAACCCTAATACCAGATTTCGAATGACCAAGCTGGGTCTCCGGTACCCACTACGAATTGAATAGTCCTGGTTGACCCTCAGGCCTACTCGTAGCACTCGAAACCCTAATACCAGATTACAAATGACCAATTTGGGTCTCCGGTACCGGTACCTGTTGGACGCATCTACCACAATTAGAGGGGGTGAATGAGACTTAGAGGGGG
>JASDQU010505693.1:26236-37556 GCA_032191745.1 Picea mariana | reverse complement strand
AGGTAGATCAATAATCTTAAACATGACAAGTCATGAAGGAACTTCAACTAATAATCCTCCTCTATTTGATGGAACAATTTTTTCTTTCAGGAAGGTTAGAATGAGAACATACATTATGGCCTTAGGTGTTGATGTTTGGGATGTTGTAGAGACTGGATATATAAAACTTGTTGTGTTAGCTTCCAAAGATGATAAGTTAGAATTTAGCTTCAATGAAAAAGCAATGAATGCTATATTGAATGGGCTTGCTGAAGCTAAATTTGTAAAGGCAATGCATCTCAATTCTGCCAAAGGGATGTGGGATAAACTCATTAACAGTTATGAAGGAAATGAGAAAGTAAAAGATGCCAAACTTCATACATATAGATTGAAATTTGAATAACTAAATATGAATGAGGATGAAACAGTTAATAAATATTTGTTAAGAGTTGAGGAGATTGTGAATGTCATGAAGGGGCTTGGTGAGAAGATTGAAGATGCATTTTTAGTTCAGAAGATTTTAAGATCTCTTCCTAATAGATTTAATCCGAAAGTTTATGCAATAGAAGAACTTAATGATCTTAAGGTTTCATCTATTGATCAACTTCTAGGAAATCTAACTGCTTATGAAATGAGGATTAGTAAAGATAAATCCACCACTAGTTAAGCATCTTTTAAAGAAAATAAGAATGAGGAATCTAAGCTTGATGAAATTGAAGAAAAATTTGTGAGAAGACGAAAGAAAGAAACAGACAAGTATCAAGGCATGTTGCCCTTCAAGTGTTTTAACTATGGAAAGATAGGTCAATTTGCATCTAAGTGTCCACACAAGAAGCAAGATCAGAATTATGAAGGTGAAAAGAAGTACAAATCCAAGAGATTTGGTAAAAACAAAAGTTTATGTGTAAACAATGATGACTCTTCAAGAGACACAGATATTGATTCTTCTTGTGAAGATAAGGTTAATGACTTTATGCTTATTTCCAAAGAGGATTATGATAATAAAATCACAGGAAGTGATGTCAATGACGAAGAAGCCATGGTCGATATGGAAGGTGAATTAATCAGTGCTTTGGAAGAAACTGACAGACTCAGACTTAAGAAGAGAAAACAAAAACAATTGTTGATGCAGTTTGAAAAGAATGGTAAAGAAACAACTGAAGATATTGTTTTGTTAAAAGTAGAATTAGAAGAGGCAAAGAAAATAGAGGACATTCTGAAACAACAATTATCAGAGAATAAGGCAAGATGTGAAGCCTTGGAAGAAGAGGTAGTAAAAACTAGAAAAGAGATGGAGAAGTTTAAAGCATTGTATCTCCAAAATATTCCAAGCATTAAAGCCTCAGCAGAACTAAACGACATTCTGAGAAAACAAAGATCTCCTTTATTGAAGACTGGTTTATTTTATGTAAGTGATTCAAGCAACAAACAACCGTAAAGAAAAGAGGCAATAAAGATGATCAAGTTCCAAGTCAGTAGACAATCAAACCATGTGAGTACTCTGCCACCAAAATCTAATAAAGGCAAGATGATCCCTGATAAAAAACAAAGATATCAAAATATGGAGCAACAAATGCCAAGAAGAAGGCCATCCTTCAGGTACCAAAATTTCTTCCATGGTTATTGTTTTTACTACTATAATTTTGGTCATAAGTGTTACACATCAAAATTACTCACTTCAATAGTGTTGCAAGTGTCGTCATTACAAGTGTTATAAGTGTCACATCTTGTCCACAAGTGTCGCATCTTGACCACAAGTGTTGCAAGTTTCACAAACATCATACTACCATATTGCCTATGTCGTGCCTCTAACAACATCACAAAGACACTTAAGACACCCCAAGAACCACTCAAAAATAGATTTTGGAGAGGAGCGCTCCCCTACCCACTGTCAGGGAGTGCTAGCACTCCCTGGGCCTCTTTGGGGGAGTGTTTGAGTGCCCTGTGCACCCTTTTGGGGGAGTGCTACCCTTTCTGAGTGAATTTTTGGTTTGTTGGAGGAAATCATGGGACAATCCCTTCAATATCTGAAGGTAGTTGGGTTCAAATATTGGGTCAAGGAATGATCTTAGGGAAGATCCTCAACTGAAGGAGAATAATTCTCAACTTATCCCAAAGATCACTCAAGTGGTTGGGCCTCTCCAAGGTCATATAAGGAGGCCTCCTCATGGTAAAAGGAGGATGGAGATTGAGAATTATACCTAACTTATGATCTCATAAGAAGGTATAGGAAAATAATAGAGACTAGAGGTTGATACCAAACTTATGATCCTATAAGTGGTATTGACAGAAAAGAATGGAGATGAGAAACTTATGATATCATGAGTGAAATGTCATCGAATCAATCAGTGTAGATTACTTAAGAAAAGGGGTTGGACAAGGAGAACTGGAAGAAGCTGTTGCACCTTCATCAAAGGATTGTAAGTACTTTTACTTGTTCTCATTAATAATCAATGTTTGGTCCGTTTCTTTCAAATTTATGTTCATTCCACATGAATTTGTCTGCAGTAGATGGATCTATATTTTCGCTAATCTCAGTAGAGTAGGAAGCCTTTTGTACCTTTGTTTGTTTTACAGGACCTATCAGGGAGCTCAAGATTGAAGCTCAGCCTAGACTTTGCAAGGACAAACGTCGTTGATAAGGTACATATTTTTCTTCTTCTCCTTCATATATTAGCTAGATTAGACCTAAAAGGATGTCAGTGTCCATGTTAATCACTTTTCTGTCCTGGCCTTAGGAGTCTAGAGACCAAGAGGGAATCCGCTTGTCCGAAGGAGGATTCACCTACAACATAAATTGGTGACTCCACTGGGGAGGAGCTCTGATTTTTGTTGCCTTTCCCAGATCTTGTTTTAGCCCTTTTCACACTCATTTGACCTTCTCCATGATGTTTCTCTGATCCTTAGATCTGATTGTTGGCTCTTGGATCCATCTTACACTCTAAATTCTTGCATTTTCTCTAAGTTTTTTGTATTTCTGGGCAAACTTTTGAGTTATGAGAGGCTAGCACTCTCCTGCCCTTACCACCAGGGCTTTGGCACTCCCTTGCATCCTTACACAGTGTGTTGGAGCACTCTGTGTCCCATTTTGGGGGAGCTCTACCCTGTTTTCTGCAAAAATCTTCTTGGGAGTAGTTTTTTCTCAGTCTTTTTTTGTTGATTCTTCTGCTCAGGGTTTATGATATCTTAGTGTGTCCTTGTTTAGCCTCCAATTATTTGATTTCTAAGGATTAATCATCTCTTGTTTGGATTTTTTGACATTTTTCCTTACTTTGCAATAACTCTTTGTCCTTGACGATTTGGATTCAATTTGTCGTTTTCTTCTCGTTTATCTGAGTAAGTGAAAACTTTTTAAGGAGTTTCAAAGGTCTTTTGTACTTTTCTTTCTGATCTTTGAGTCATATTTTCCAAGCTCTTTTTCCTTCCTTTTGATTTTTTGTCTTTCTGTTTCTTGTTTGATCACAATAAGGGTGTCTTTTGGTTTATGTGAAGTTTTCTTCCAGATTGCTTAAATATCACAACTCTTGAAGTCCGATTAGCATAGGAAGCTTTACATCTACTGGTTATCAGTCACATATAAACTTTTTAGCATTGCATTGGATTATTTATTGAGGACTATTGCATGAGGTCATTGCATCTTAGTGTTTGAAAGTGAAAGGAAAATCCTTCTCCTTCCCTTAACTAAACATTCATTGAAAGAAAAGACTTCTTATCATTTATTATGCATGTTTTGGGAACTGAGTCACAATATCATAAGTTTTCACTCTCATACACCTCTAAGTAAACAATAGCCACTAAAATAAACACTTAACAAAAATTTATCAGACTTTTTACATCTTTGATAGCAAACCTACATTAGTTTAAGGTGTAGGGCTTTTGAATAGGTTGAAAGGATAACTTTCCAAAGCTATCAAACAAACTTAGCATCTTGCGATAGGGAGAGAAAATCCAATTGTCGTATAGGCTTTATGGGATCCCTCTCTTACAAAGGGGTTACACACAAGGTCGCATTCAAGAGAGTTATGAAGATTATCCCTCTATGGTTCAACCGTTCGTAGTATTCGGATCGTATTTTGGGGGTCACTTGAAGGTATACCCACGATTATGTGTGGGAGCCTCTCGAGTTGATTTCAGACTTGTTATCTTCCCCATACGTTCCAACTAGACTGTCAAATGTACTCGCCCAGGGGATGAATGCGAGTTGGTGACTTTAGTAGCCATAATATTTAGGGTCTCACACAAGGTGACGATGAAGGGAAGTTTCATTGTACCTGGAACAAACGTTGGTCAAACTCACTCGGGCTCCTTGGAGGGTAAATCCAAAATTACTGCGTGGAAGCTTGCACCAAGGTGTAAGTCCATTAAGCAAGTCGCCAACATAATGGATCCACCCTCTCTATCCCCACCCCTTCCTATTTTAATCTCGCGACATTGGATTTCATCACCAACTAGTGGTTTCATTGTAGGAAGGTTTGTTTGATTATTTGCTTCTTGGATTCATAGCGTGTGTTGTTTGTATTACTTAGTGGAACTTAGGTCGAGTTAGTGTTAATGGCATCAAATCCTGAGAGTACCAATGGAGGGACCCCTTGTCCCGGGGAACCTTACACCTTTCCTTCTTTTGGAAACTTTGGTCCTCCGTACATTGCCACATTGAGTCTTCCAGGACTCACCATCGGATTACCGATTTGGCTGTTCCCCACTCTAATGATCTCGAATCCTCCCAATGTTTCGACTGCACATAATACTTTATAGGTCAGTACACCACCCACACATCAACCTCATGTCGACTTTTTTCCTTCTTCACCCATTAAGTCTCCTTCCCTTTCTCCTTCTTCGCCTAGTGAAAGCTCTAAAGCAAGTAGCCAGGTTGATCAGAAGAAGAAGAAATGAAAAGAGAAGAAGAAGAAGAGGTTGAAAAGGACCAAGGCTCCAACAACATCATATATTGGATCCAAGTAGCCAGCTACTGTTAATAGTACTGGGAGTGTTGATGAGGTCAACAAGATTAAAATGAAGAATCTGAAACCCAAATTCCCTTGCAATCTTTGTAAGGGTGACCACTTTCTAAGGGATGGACCTAGTATTCCCAAGGTCTTAGAAATGTGGTCCTCCACATCATCGACCTCTGCTAGACATTTCGGTGATACCCCGTCAACTAGTGATGTCAAGGTTGGTAAGAAGAAGACAATTATCAAATTTCCTTGTATTTTATGCAAAGGTGATCATTATGCTCACCTTTGTCCTCGTATGGACAAGGATTCTTCTCTTTTGGAAAAAAATCAACTTCCAAAAGGTTATCATAAGATTTCTCCCAACCCATCATTAGTTGATGGATTGGTCAATCAGGTTCCATATCTGGTCAATCCGATTGATCAGGTGGTCAATATAGTTTCATTCTTGGTTGAACCACTCACCAAAGTGACTGATCTAATCCCTTCCTCGATCAACCCCACTTTTCCTCTGAAAAGTGAAACCCAAGTGATTGATCCAACTCCTTCCTTGGTCAGTCCCACCCTACATCCAAAGAGTGCCAAAGTGGTTGATCTGATCCCATCATCGGTTAATCCCACTCCTCCTTTGAAGAGTGCCAACATGGTTGATCCAGTCCCTTCCTCGGTCAGTCCCACCCTTCATTCGAAGAGTGTCAAAGTGATTACTCTGGTTACATCATCGATCAATCCCACCCTTCCTCTAAAGAGTTCCAGCGTGGTCGATCTGATCCCATCATCGGTCGATCCTACTCTCCCTCTAGAGAGTAAACCCGATATTGCACACGTTTTTCTCATTGATACAAAATCTATCGTGCTGGGGGGCATTCCTCCTTCTCCTGTGAAACTCCCTCCAAGAAATGAGGCCATCCTTTTTTATTGGGGTGCGCTAACTGGACCTCATCTTCCCTCTCACATTCCTTTCTAGATTACAATACAGGTTTGTGGTCAGGACGTTCCTCAAATGTTGATAGATGAAGGTGCATCCATTAGTATTTTGTCCTCTGTTGCTTGGCATGCTTTGGGTTGTCCTCGGCTTGCACTGGTTACACAGAAGAACTAGTCAACCTTTAGGGACCCTTCCTCAGTTTCCCGTAACTTTAGGAGGGAAAAATTTCTTTATTTATTTCCTGGTAGTCTAAGACCCTTTCGATTTCGCTTTACTAATTGGGCAGGATTATGTCTATTCCATGAAATCTATTGTGTCCACTCTTTTTCGTGTGATATCTTTCCCACACGATGGAAGAATGGTAACTATTGATCAACTTTAGTTCATCAGTCCTGACTATATTACCTCCCTAAATGGTTCTTATATGAAGACAGTATCTCCCCTGCCACATGTCAATTATGTGGCATTGTTTCCCATGACTTCAACTTCTGATGATTTGGATCCGGTAGTTGACATGGTGATCTCTTCGGTAGGTCTATTGGAGCCTAATATCCTTACCCCTGTCACGGCCCTTGACATGTGTTCCTTCCAAAGTGATTTTCTTCCATCCAGTGAAGATCTCTTGGAATCCATGACCGAGTTTTGTCCCTTGACATGGTGTCCTTCCCGAGCATTATTCTCTTGGAAGCCATGATCAAGAAAAGTCCACGAGTGTAGTTTTCTCTTCTCTGTAGCAAGATCGTTAAAAAATGAAACAGAGGTCATGAGCATAGTTTCTCTTCTCTGTAGCAAGCTCATTTAAAAATGAAACAAAAGCTTTGAGCATAGTTTTCCTCTCTGTAGCAAGCTCGTTAAAAAATGAAACATAAATCTGGGGATTGAACCCGAATCCTTGAGCATAGTTCTTTTCCTGTGTCAAGCTCGTTAAAAAATGAAACGGTCACCTCTCTTGAACCTTATTTCCATCCACCCTTATCCTTTTTCTCCATCTAGCAGAGAAATTGGTGACAACCTCAAAGTTGGTGAATGAATTGAAGCTTGGAGGGCATGTCTCCAGCCTTTGATGATCATTCTGGAGTTAATACCCCCATCTTTCAAGTTGGGGGCATACTGAGATTAGTCTTTGTTCTTTCTTGCGCTCGTAAATATGTGAGAATGCATCCGGGTAAACTTTTATCTCTTTTTTGGACTTGCATGGATAAACAAAAAAGGAACCCCTTGGAGTCATCTTTAAGCTCTTTTCAGACTCTATAAACATGAAAATATTTCCGAGTGATCTTGCTTCCTTTCCCAATCATTAAAAGGTTTGAAAGGGCGTCTTTCGAGTGATAATTTATCTCTTTTTCGGCCTCTTGAGACTAACATTACGAAAAAGGACAACATTGGAGTCATATTTAAGTTCTTTTCAGACTCTCTAAATATGAAAAATCACCGAGTTTACCTTCTCTGGACTCGTTAAACAATCATACGTTGAAGGGCCCATATGGGACCGAACCCTTATTTCTTCCAGTTCACTAAACAAAGGAAGAGGGACTTACCTAAGGTGAGTCATATCAAGCATGTGTTACCCTCCTCGAGCTCGTTAAATTAAAAAGAGGTACTCGTCTATCTGGATGGGGGAAAAATTGAAGGAAGCAAGCCAAGCAGTTTTGAGAACACTACCAGTAGATCTTACGGTCACCCTTGAACATGACACTTTGTCTTTGCACACATTTTAATCCACTGAACCTCTACACTGAGTCAATCCTCTAAGTTTCTTTTACTCCTTTGGTTCACCTAATGAAAGTCACAGCATCCACTGCATTATCAAGTTTTGTTCTATGTCACGTTTCTGTTGATGTGCCTCAGTGTTCAAGGGAAGTATCTACCTCGAGAGTCAGCCATCACAAATATCTTGTTTCAATACCCATGTCAGTCCATGTTCATTTGATATACCAATTACATCTCTGTGTTTGTTTCGCGTCGTTGATGGGGGATACATCAAGGCCCTCCTTTGACGAGTCTATTCCTATCGACTTCATCTCATCCATTCACATTCGTTGGAATTTACTAGAGTGCCTTCGGAATCATTGACATCAATGGTGATTTCCCTCGCGCTTGTTAACGGTTTACATCATTGACCAGTAATCAAGTGGTTTCTTCCATGTTCGACATCAGGACATCTATTCACATGGTTTAGATTCGTACTACATCGGGATAGGTAAGAAGAGTCTGGGTTGATTCATCACTCTTATGTATACTTTCCCCAGGTTGTGAAAGATTTCTCTTGAACTATGACACATATATTGTTACATAGATCCACTTTGTATTGGTCGTGGCTATGTCTTGTCATCTCGTAGATCCACGGTGTATTATTCATGGCTACAATCATTTCAGGTCATAGGAGTATAGATCGACATTGTATCTTCAGTGGCTATACCTTTTGTCAATATAATTATGGATCCGCAGTGTATTTTATGCGGCCATACCCAAAAATTCTTTATCACTCAAGCATAGGTATGTCTGCCTTGGGTTTGAAACGTGTCACAATGTTTGTTTGGTGGTTGTGTGCATCTTTTTCTAGCCTCTCTGCATCCATACCCTTGCTCAAAAAAGTCTACAAATTACTTCAGTCATCATCGTCTTCTAACTTCATACTTTGGGGGGCAATCTGTTACACATCAAAATTACTCACTTCAATAGTGTCACAAGTGTCATCATTACAAGTGTTATAAGTGTCACATATTGTCAATAGAGTAGGAAGTCTTTTGTACCTTTGTTTGTTTTACGGGACCTATCAGGGAGCTCAAGATCGAAGCTCAGCCTGGACATTGCAAGGACAATCGTCATTGATAAGGTACATATTTTTCTTCTTCTCCTTCGTGTATTAGCTTGATTAGACCTAAAAGGATGTCAGTGTCCATGTTAAGAACTTTTTTGTCTTGGTCTTAGGATTCTAGAGACCAAGAGGGAATTCTCTTTTCCACAGGAGGATTCACCTACAACAATAAGATTGCAAATTGTCAAATTAAGTTTAGAGATATGCAACTGAGGAGATCAAGAAATAAACAATCTTTGCAACATAGAACTAAACAGCCAATGTGTAGACAAAGTTTCACCAATCACTTTGAACTATTGAACAAAGAGCTCGAATGTTATAATTGTCATAATTTAGGCCACAAATTTTCAAACTGGCATCTGAAGAATTACAAAGAAGATTCAAGGATAAAACCCTTATCTAGAAATGTTAGCACATGGAAAAAGAAAGATAGTGAAAAATGTGGTCTAGTACTTTTAGCTCAAAAACAAAAAGACCCCTAGTATATAGACAGTGGATGTTCCAAGCACATGAATAGAGACAMGGATAAGTTTTTGTCTATAAKTAAAAGCAAAACAGAAAATGTAACCTTTGGAAATGATGCACCAGGAAAAATCAAAGGTAAAGGAATGGTAAGTCTAAGCAATGGCAAAGGGAAAGCTCAAGATGTGTTGTTTATAGATGGTCTAAAACATAATTTGCTCAGTGTAAGTCAAATGTGTGATAGAGGATGTGAAGTGGTGTTCACTTCCAAAGATTGTAATATACAGTCTGTAAACTCAGGAAAAGTGGTGGATAAAGGCATAAGGATAGATAATAATGTATATGCGCTGAAAGAAGATAGAGAAGAGTGTCATCTAAGCAAACATGATGAAAGCTAGCTATGGAATAAGAGACTTGGACACCTAAATTTTGATCATCTAATCAAACTTAGTAATAGTGGGGCAGTAAAAGATCTTACAAAGATATCAAATCCATGTGATTATGTATGTAAACCTTGCCAAATAGGAAAGATTACTCAGACATGGTTTAAATCTAAGAACTTTGCATCAACAGAGAAACCTCTTTAGCTAGTACATATAGATTTATGTGGACCATCAAGGAAGGAAGGTACATGAAAATCAAATTATTTCATCTTGATTATTGATGATTATTCTAGACTTACATGGGTTTCCTTTCTGAAAGAAAAATCTGAAGCATTTGAAAAATTCAAAGTGTTTAAGGCTCTGACTGAGAATCAAACAGGAAAAATATTGAAGGTAGTAAGGTCTGATAGAGGAGGAGAGTTTAGTTTAGGAGACTTCAAAGAGTTTTGTGATAAACATGGGATCAAAAGAGAGTATACTATTCCAAGGACTCCACAACAAAATGGAGTAGTTGAGAGGAAAAATAGATCAGTTAAGCATATGGCAAAATCAATGATGAATGAAAAGAATATTCAGATGTTGATTGGGAAAATTGTTTGGATGAGAGAAAGAGCACCAGTGGAGGTGCATTCTTCTTAGGCGATTCGTTAGTAGCATGGATTATCAAGAAGAATGGATCTATTTCATTATAAACTATAGAGGAAGAGTGTATTTCTACTGCTACTTGTTGCACTTAGATTTTATGGATGATACAAACTCTTGCGGATTTGAAGGTAACTTATACTGATCCAATTCCACTTCGCTATGATAACCCTAGTGCCATCAGTGTCTCCAAGAATCCTTTTATCCATTCAAAGACGAAGCATATACTAATAAAGTATCATTTTCTCAAAGAGTAGGTTACAAACAGAGTTATTCAGCTAAATTATATTCCTTCCACAGAAAAAATTGTAGACATCTTTACTAAACCCCTAGCCAAGACACGATTTGAATATCTCCATCAAAATTTGTGTATCATCCCTTCTCTCACCTAAGAGAATCCATCCTATCAAGGGGAGTATGTGTTGGTTGAATATCTGATACCTATGAAAAGTACTACAACAGCTCAGGGGGAGCATGTTTTCTTTGAAATTGATGTCAAAGGGGTTGACATTGATGTCAAAGGGGGAGAAAAGGAGTGGTCTGGATGCTACAGTTGGAGGTCTAAGAAGAATAGTGCATCCTTTCAGGGTTTCCATCAATGCCAAAGGGGGAGATTGTTGGCATGTTTTATAGGAAGCATGTGCTTGTCATTGATGGAAAGAACAACAACGTCGATGGAAAACAGGGAAAGCATAAGCTCAAGAGGAGAAGCAAACAATATGTAGAGATCAAAGCTCAGAAGGGAAAGCACAATACATAAACATAATCATGATCAACATCTCCACAAGACAAACCAGGACCGTTGAGAATTCGAATACTCGAATACCCGATGGCCATTGGATCGCTTTTAAGTGGAAGGACAGGATAAGATAGAAGAGAAGCACTGAAGATAGATCAAGCCATTGATCTAAGAACATAATTGACAAACAACATCTAGTTCATGTCAAAATTTGTGAGGAGGTTACTATTCAGGGAATCTCGCTTCGGAAGAATTGGCAACTTGAAAGTCAAATTATCCGAAGCACAAAATCCAAAATGAATAAGGACCATCGGATCTGGAGAAAATGCGATGACTGATAGATCATGGAGAACCACGTCAACAGACCATGTCTATAATGACATGTGGCAGACCATGTCAGTCGTCGAATTGAATTAG
>JASDQU010505692.1:32586-53388 GCA_032191745.1 Picea mariana | reverse complement strand
AGTGTTCTAAAACACTTGTTTGAGAAGCCCACACTAAATGCTTGACAAACTAGATGGTTGAAATTTTTCAATGAATATGATTTCAACATTAAGAACATCAAGGAAAAATAAAATAAAGTGGCTAATGCACTTAGCATAAGGATGCATGAAATGCATGCTACAACCATACACATGTAAAATTTAGATTAAAAAGAAGAATTTTAGAAGTTGTAGTATTAGATCAACATTATGTACAAGTTAAATAAAGTTTACAACATAACAATGTACAACAAAAAAATAAAGATTACAAGATGGAAGAAAATGAAATTATCTTCTACATGAATAGAGTTTATGTTTCTAATTCTCGGGAATTGAGGTATTTGGTTTTAAAAGAGATGCACAATGTGCCATATGCTAGACATCCAGGGTACTATAAGACAATTGCAGTAGTAAGAAGCCAATATTTATGGCCTAGAATCAAGAAGGATGTGGTAGATTACATAGCTAGGTGCATGGAATGTTAGAAAGTTAAGACTAAACATAGGCATACACCATGATTATTTCAATCATTTCACATTCATGAATGGAAATGGGAGGTAGTTACAATATATTTTATCACCAAGTTTCCAAGAACAACAAGGAAACATGATTCCATCATGATAGTGGTGGACATTTACAAAGGATGTACATTTTATACCAGTGAAAATAACTCACAACGTAGTGAATATTGTAGAGATTTACATGAAGGAAATTGCTAGGCTACATGGTGTTCCTAAGGCAGTGGTGTCAGGTAGAGATCCAAGGCTCACTTCTAATTTTTGGAAAGGATTGTTTAAGGGATTTGGGACTAATTTGAATTTCAACACATCATATAATCCAAAGTCAAATGGGAAGACATAGAGAACTAACCGAATAATTGAAGACATGTTGAGGATTTATGTAATGGAAAAGCCTTCCAATTGGGAAGGCTACCTTCATATAGTTGATTTTGCTTATAATAATGGGCACCATGCATCATTGAAGATGAGTCCATTTGAAACCTTGTATGGCAATAAATGCAAGGCATCGATAAGTTGGGACAACCCAACAAATAGAGTAGTTATCGGGTTAGAATTTCTAAGGGAAACATAAGAGTATATGGTAAAGATCATGTATATTTTAAAGGTTGCATAGGACATGAAAAAGAGTTATGATAATAAAAGTAGGACATATAGGGAATTCAAAGTGGGTGAGCATGTGTTTTTAAAAGTAAAGGAAAAAGGGAGCTTGATAAGATTGGGAAGTTGCCCGAAGTTGGTAGCGAGATACTGTGGATTGTTTGAAGTTTTAGATAAGATAGGCCCAGTTGCATACATTCATGCATTTCCTGCATCAATGAGAATTCATAATGTGTTTCATGTGTATTTATTAAAGAAATATGTGCCTGATCCTAACCACATAATTTATTGGACTGTGATCCAGGTGGAGCACAAAGGGGACTTTTAGGTGGAACCAATGTGCATCCTGTACCAGAAATTCAAAGTTATCTAGAACAAATATATTGGCTTGGAAAAGGTTCAAAAAACCTACTACAGTCTCGAATATGCCACATGGGAGAACGAGGAGACCATGCAAGAGGAGTACCCACAAAGTTTTGCAAATTTTGAAGAAAACTAAATGTATATAAGTGTGAAAGGCTCCATTTTGGTAGTTAAAGTTCCTAGAGCCACATCTCAGAGACTTCTTGTCCAATATGTGCTGAAACCTTAGAAAGGAAGTGTCAAGTCTTCAAGGATGGCGATGTAGAGACGGGTGTATACTTCCTTGGGTTGTGTAGGTTGAGAGAAACAAGAGAGTATTGGTTGGAATTGCTAAAGGAATTGTGAACATGAAAAAGTATCAAGTAATGTAATGTAAAATTGTCTATATGTATGTCAGTATGGTGTTGTGCACCGAGGACAGTACAATTTGTAGGGGGAGGGGAATGTAAAATCCTTATTTTAATCCCAATTTTAGCGATATATAATATAAATATGATATATGGTTGTGGGCCTAATGATGTAATATGTATACATTGTATATTGAAATAATAAAATAAGAATGTAACGTCAGTTGTAGATGGACACAGATGGAATAATGGAGGCTAAGTTTCCACAAGAGAGGGGAGGGTCTAAGAAGGGGGTCAAAGGGGGAATAATCCATGTGTATTAATCCAAACCCACCTTCTAAAATTATCATTTTTTAAAAACCTTCTATTTTATGTTTGAGTGTTCCCCAAGCCGATTATTAAACACATGTAAGAGGTTTGGTGTGAAAAGTCACATCCTATAGTTATGAGAGCATGGGGGCTAAGTACAATCAACATTGGGGAATGTGAGAGTTAACATGCATGGGGGAAAAGGAAATTCATATGTGAAAAGAGGGCAATTTTTACATTCATTTTTTGAAGCAGCGAGGGAGTGCAAAGTGCTGAAGCTTGGAGGTAGCCATAGTGGGCATGCGTGGTAGTTGTTTGGAGCTACAAATGCATGAAGAATCAAGTTGTTAGGCTTGTACAGTAATTTTTTTAAAGAGAAATTCCCCTACAACAATGAGCTTGATGTTGTGAGTTTTTCTCTGCAGTTGACATCTTGGGAGTCCCCAACAAGAGAGATTCCTTGTCAACCTGTGTTGGATCCCTAGAGAGAAGTAGGAAATTCTGAGGGACTGTATGTAGTGAAGGGGGATCCCGTTCCTTGGGTTGTGTAGATTGAGAGGAAGAGAGTTGGTGGACTGGAATAGCTGTAGGAAAATTAGTTTATTGTGGGTGAAGTTAGATTGTGAGTGGACAATAGAAAGACACCCTTTCTTATGGATTCGAAGACCCAGCTCGGGGTGATTTGATGTTGATACTTGGAGCAACAAATCTATGGTTGGGTGGAACGTCTTTCCCCTGCAACCGGTTGCACATTTGGTTTGAAAAATAAGTGTTTATCTTTGTTACGTTGTTTTTAATTATGGTATTTTTTTGTTATTCATATACTCCGCTCTTGAGTGAATTTATACGTTGTTGTGTGTATGTATATTTGGCTGAAATTCATAATTTTTCTAAATGCTTGTTAAATCCTTAATGCATTGCAAGTTATTATGGATTTTAATTTATGTGTGCTTACTCTGATTTTGAGCAATAATAATATGCTATTGAATATGAGTTTAATAAGTTGCATTCATGTTTAAATTAATGTTGTTAGATGTATGGGTGTTTTTAGCATGATGCATTGCATTTAAATTAATGATATCATAATTTTTTTATTTATGACTTTAGTAGTGGGGGACACTACACATGTCATTTGCATTAAGAG
This sequence comes from Picea mariana, assembly GCA_032191745.1. NCBI lineage: Eukaryota > Viridiplantae > Streptophyta > Pinopsida > Pinales > Pinaceae > Picea > Picea mariana. Next base: position 50,089 of record JASDQU010505692.1, on the reverse strand, counting down.
ATTTTGTCCAACTACACCTAATATTCAATATGAGAAAGTTGAATTCATCTTTGTTTTCAATTCCACGGCTTGCACTCTGAAAACCCACACTTCAATTTGTGATTTTGAGTTTTATAAATGAATACTAGAGAGGGGGTCCAAAACATTGTTTCTATTTAAAAGATAGATTCCAAATTCACCAAAAAAGTTAGAAAAACACTACACTTGAATTCAAACTTATATGCAAGACAATAAAAAATATGTCAAACACCAAGTTACTTTAGTCGTGGATCATCAACATGCAGCAGAAACACAATTGATATTGATTAATACAAGTTGATAAAATTATGATTGGAGCCAATATTTGTCTCAACTGAAAGAGGAGGAGGACAAAATATGTCTCATTATAGGCTCTGCTAAATAACCACCTTGTCCATGATGGATATCATCATATAAATATTCCTACTTATGGTTCAACCCATTCTTCTTTGCCAACAGGGAATTCCTCTAATCCCCCGAATATCACACATGGGAAAAATTAGGAGACTAAGAGAACTTGTTGCGTGTTTATCTACAAGAAATGCAAATTAAAAAGAAATACAAAGAGTGGGAGGTGAAAGCTAACACATGGATGGACCATATTGCATTGATTAATTTCTAATGGACATTAATAATTAAGTGAATGTAGAAAGTCCCATCAAGACATAGGACTCATACAAGAAACACTTATCAACATAATAAATGATTGGCCACATGTATTTTGGTATAAAATTGGTATATAAAAGGGAAATGAATTGGTTTGGAGAACCTCTGGAAACACATTTCTAGTGTCTGTGAATCAAAATTCCATAGAACTCCAACCTAAAATCGATCTAGGGATTTTTTTGGAATGCATAATCGTAGCCAAGTGAGTTTTAGAACCCATGACTATGTATACAATGTAAACTCATACTAACACATTGCTAAACAATTCTAATTCCACTCTAATGGGGAGAGAATAATTGTTGGATAAATGTTTATTTACAAGCTGCCTTCAAGTCTATTTTAGGAAGTGAAGTGCCCTTGAGTTTTTCTTGGGTGGCCTTACAAGTAAGAAAGTAGTCAACAATTTAAGTTAACATTAAATAAAATGTTTGTTGCTAGACTATAACCTTGACTAGTGGAGTAGTAAAGCCCTATTTTCATAAATTTCATATCATTGATAATGACGCAGGCAATAGCATTAACAAAACAAAAATCATCCACTCTCATGAAAAACAGACCAAATCCTATATCCCACAACATGAAGGTCATTCTACACGATCATATTATTTTTATGGTCAATTTTAATGAATAGAATCTTGGTTAATATTTGTGGCTCATGTCATGCCCTCCCATTTAACTATATTGATGTCTATGATGTATTATCCTTAGATAAATCCAATATATTCTATCCTAATAATTTAGAGGATGTTATTGTCCAAATTACCCAAAACAACATAATAAACATGAATATTGCAATGGCAATGTAATTATATGTTGAATGTTGAATGTTGATGTTAATATGTCACTTCAAGGGGGGGACCTCCCAATTATAATAGAACAATACAAATTACAATATGATTATCATTGAGTGTTCTTACATCTATATATAGAATAAAACGTAGGGTTAGGTCACTTCCCACCTCTCGATGCTAATGCCCCTATAACTAAATAGTAAACTTTCATCCTAAAGAGGGGATCATGGGTGCTCCTATTGTTCCTAAAAAGGGAACCCTAAGTAGAAGAGTTATATAATAGGAGGGGAGAATATGTGTTGATAAGAGAAAATGGAGACAATAATATGAATAATGTTACGATCATAAATGATCCCCCATTTCAAAAAGTTCTACCTTAAATATATATAGTTAAGGGTGTTGATGTATGAAATTCTCATATTCCCATCTAGGTTCTTTTGGAGGCATCTTCTTCCACTTGATCATAAGGTACTCAATGATGGGCATGTTCCTACGATGACGAGTGTAATGGTCAAGAACTACTTTAGGTTCAAGTATCATCTTTCCCTCCTCATCCAATTTTTAAATTTGAGAATGTGCTAGAATATTTCATCCAATGACCTTTTGTAGGTAAGAGACATAGAAAATCTTGTGAATTCAGAAAGAGTAAGGTGGTTTTATTATAACGTTGAAGTCAATGGTAAACCTAGTTACCAACTAAGAATTGACTTTCATTGGGATGTTGATCCACTTGTTGCTTAATCTTATTCTAAGCCACTTTAAAGTTGTCCTCAAGAACTTATAGAGTCTCTTGAGTTCACTGAAAGTGAGAATCGACTTCCCAGACCTTGGAATAGTTGGCCTGTAAGTAAGACTTGATGTTGGGATGTAAGTACCCATAGATAGATCTGTTTTTCTTATTCTTTTGGATGTATTGAGAAAACTTGAATTTACCACTAAAGGAGAGATATGTAACTTTGTAAAGATGTATTATTTCAACATGCATTGAGGAATTAATATATCATATCCTCGATGTACCAAAGAGTGTTTGTATTCTAAGAAAATCATTCAAAAGAGATCTTCCCCTCTTGCAATAACTGTATTTTATGTCTAGTAATATGATATTCTTGTTATTCTTGTGGAATTCCTCCAACCATATAAGAATGATAAATGTGATGGTGCACAAGGTGATACTTTTTTTTTTCTTATGAAAAGGCATCAATGATCACATTATCTTTTTCAGTTTTGTAGGTAATTCCAAAATCAAATCTTTCATTTTGGACACCCATTTTTGTTGCTCTTTTAAATATATACTCTAAAAAATACTTTAGGCTATCATGGTATATCTTGACCTTGAAATTCCTTCCCATTAAGTCATATTAGTATTTATTAGTCGCATGCAAGGTCATTATTTATTTTTCCCTCCATATTCATCTGTGAACCAATCAACGGATTCATTTTTTGTTAACTTTAACTTAACTTTTTACTATCCTCTTGCTAATATAATAATTCATTATCCACCCACTCATATTACATGAGATAATCTACATTGTTACCCTACAACCTAGGGGTAACTAAGGAGATTATGTCTCGAGGCCTAAAGCTAGTAGACATGGAGTTCCCAGAGTCAGATTGACCAATAGAGCCACAAAGCCCCTCCTACTCATGATTGCATCACCACTCCATACTAGTAGAAAATCAACATCCACTACATCGGTTTGGATCCAAAAAGGAAACGTGACTTGCTTCATGAGGTAACAAGTCCAGTCTCATGGTAAGTGTCACTTTAATATTTGAAGCATTTAAACATGTTGCAAAGAGTCCTTTCTTGATTATGGAATGTTTACTTGGAAGTTATATCTTTTTCTTAATTTCACCTTGGTGGTTGTCATTCTATCCTAGTAAGTTGGTCACCCTTGGGAAAAGGGAAACTACTTGGGGGTTCCTTGAAGGGTCATCATACCATTCCCTTTAATACTTACCACTTTCCACACTTCTTCCCCTCCATGTCCTCATATTTTGTGTTTTTGGGTCCATTGACCCCAAGAAGGGCATGTATCTCATTTCATGGGAAGAAGGGGCTAAAGGCCCAAATGTGTTGAAACTAACACTGTAAAAATCAAAGGTCATAAAATGTCCTTCTAGATGCTCACCCTAAGGTGTTGCAACTAGCACTGTAAAATTAAAAGGCCATAAATTCTCCTTCTAGATTCTCTCCCTAAGGTCTCTAGAGAAATTAAATGCTTCTCCATATAAAATGAAGGACCTTTTAAAATAAAATAAATAAAAGGTGTCCTGCTTGATGGGGGAACACATTGCGATGTTATTTAATTTCCACTACATATGGAACTCAATATGTTCTAACTTCAAGTGGCATTGTGGTACTCTTTTTCTTTCCATTACACATAGTACTCAATGTTCAGACGAATAAAACAGAAAGGAAATTAAAGGGATTAAATTTTTTTTTGCATTGCAAATGAAGGGATGTAGTGCACTCACCACAAAGGCACCCATAAATGAGACAATAGGAACCCTTGTATGTCAAGAACCCCATTCCCATAAGTCTTACCCCAATCCACCTCATACTCACTACATGATTTATATAGGGTCTTCTTGGGAAATATTTCTTGACTTCGGGATTGAACTACCTAATAGGGTACCTTGACACCATTCCCATACCTAAATTTGGAAAAGTTTATAAGGTATTTGAGAATTTGTTTAATTTGAAAAGGGGGGGATTTAATGCACATGTTTAGGTGGTTCTCTTATTAAATGTGTCTTACTTGGCATGATTCATAAGACTTGTGAACCCTCGGAGGGCATACTTGTTTATCTTTGCAAGACCTTAACCAGTGAAAGCTATTCATGAAGGAATTATGCCACTTGGAACTTCATAGGGGCTTGAGAACCCCTGAGATGGATGCTAGACCCCACATGTGGGAGACCATGTATGATGAATGTTTCACCTTTTGAGGACATGCAGCCCCATATAAAAATCTTAGCATGATGAATTGCACATGGCGTGGCCTTTGGAGGCCTAGGACGTCACACTTGAAGCCCTTGACATCACCTTTGGGTTAGGGTTTTATGGATGACATGGTGGTTTCAAGGTTTGATAGGAGGAGGCACATGGCATGAGATCTTTGCACATGAGAGCATGTCATTGGCCTTAAGAGGCCCAACAATATCATATTGGAGGCTTGATGTCTCACTTCTATCCCTACATCACCCTTATAGGGCATGAAGTCACCCTTTTTAGGGTTTTATTTTATGTAATTTTCGTTTTTGCAAATTGTAAAGGAAAATGAAGGGGGTTGTCCCTCTTCTAATTTGTTGTTGACAATTTAAAGTGGAAAAATTGGTTTATATGGCCTCATATAAATAGAGGACCATCTCATTTTCATTTATCATCACAAATTATCACCATTTGTGAGAGAACAAGTCTAAAATTTTGCCTTATCTTGGGTTAGCTCTCTCTTCTACTAATGCGCTATGATTGGAGGATCATTTTGTCGATTCTTTTGCTAATTTTGAAGAAGAATTTCTGCAATTAGGTTTTTGTCTCTTGGTTTCTTGGCTAAAGTAAGTGAATTTTCTAGAATTTATCTTTATGTTGTTATGCTACATGGTGAATATTGCTTCTTTATGCTAGACGTCTTGCTTGGTGAAACCCTAAGAGAGGATCATAAGTGCTTCCTCCTCTCACAAGGTTATTCTTGATTTAAATTGGTGAAATCTCCTTAATAGGGTTAGCATCCTAAAGCCCTAAAGTTCTATCACTTTATGATTTTATCCCTAGACTCTTGATTTTGACCTAGTTGAAGAACTTAAGAAGGGGGAAAAGGTTGCTATAGCCCAAAAGTGCTTGCACTCTAGCAATCCTTCTCCTTAAGGCTTAAACACTAATGCCTTAATGTGCTAGAACCTTAGAGTTTTAGTCCTACCTCTTAAATATTTGCTAGTTTCATCTCGAAACATATTGTATTGTTGTTGTAAAGACTCCATAGCCCCTCAAAGGCACTGGTATTTAAGCTCTCTTATGGTGAAAGTGATCAACAAACTCTCTATTTTAATTCTCTCAAGCTTCCTACTAACTCTACTAATAATAACTCAAGATAATTGACTAATAAACTTGTTATTGTTGCAAACATTTGCTACATCCATCTAAATACACTCTTATTTTCTGCATACACTCCTTTAAAGGTTGCCTAGCATACCCAGAAATTGCATCTAACAATTGGATATTAATCTAGTAGATTTACGCTGAGTTTCCCTTCTTAATTGTCGCAATACTGAAGCATATTTATTACTATTGTTACAAATTTATATTGTTGTTATAATACTGGTGTACTACTACAAATTTGTACCATCCATTGCAATTTTTGTTTGTCTAGTGTCTTATGAGGTAGTAATTGCATGTTAGTACTTGGAAATCATGCTATACATGCTATAAAGTGATCTTGTTCCAGGAAGGTACTCAAACAACTCCTTACCTCATCTATTTCATTGACCTAGACCAATATTAGGTGATTAAGAGATGGGGCGGTAGGCTTGACTAACAAACTTGCTACTTTGATCCATTGTGGTCACCAAGGAAGCCTCCCTTGCGGTGGACCTCCTCCATCACTAAAATGAGGGGATTTATTACAAAGGTGACAATGGTAGGATTTCCCATTTTTACACAAGATTTGAATAACTTGTGGTGGGATTTGCAAAAGTAGAAATCGTGCAATAACATTTTGGCTCCATTATTGGGGATGATTTAGTCATTCTCCTCAAATGAAATATCTTTGGTAAACTTTGTCTCGAAGCACTTATCTCTCAAGTTTAGTTGGCGACTCCATTGAGGTTAGTTCCCTTACCTTCCTTTGATGATATTCTTTGAAGAATCGTCTGATGACTACACTGATGACAACCCATACCGAACATCATTATAGCAACCAGTCGTGTCACCCATGGATTCTCCAAAATTCTCCCCCGGTAATATTTTTGGACCCTTGGAAATGAGTAGAATCCCAGGGTACCCTCAACATAGCCTCCTGAGTACAAAAAATGGCTGCCCAAATTTTCTGATAGTGATGTGACTAATGATGAATAGAATATGGGTAACTTTTGGGATTTCTTCTGACTTAATCTCGTTAGTGATGACACTAAATATGTAATGATGAATATTTTCTCATCCAATTTTAATAATGATGCTAGGAGGTGGTACAATTGTCTCCCTAGAAAAAGTATCAAGACCATGGATCAATTTGAGGAGACATTCTTGGAGATATGGGGAACTAGAGAAGACCCTAACATGTTTTTTGAACAACTCTATGACATAAGAGAGGAAGAGATTCATGAAGAGGGTTACCAATCCCTGGAAGAGGAGAAAGAATTACCTCATGATTATATTGAAGACAATGAAGACTTGACTGAAGAACGAGAGCCTGAAGAGGTTAATCATGAGGAAGATTGCCAAGAAGAATATTTGTTTCCTTATGAATATGCTGAAGAAGAACATTTTGATGTCGACGAAGATGCTCCTCATGAACACAAAGTGTTGGTGTTTTCTACTCCATTTGATGAAAGCATCCAAGCTTCCATTCCTCTTGTACAAGAAGAAGGGAATGCGAGTTATTTCCCTTTCCAAATTCTTGATGATGCTTTATTTCATAATTTAGAAAATAAGGAAGTGTTAGAGGAACCCTTTGATGCATTATAACCTTCATGTTGTATCATAAGTGATGATGTGGTTGAGAATATTGATGATTTTATACATGTTGGGAGACATAAATGGGTTGTGATTTGTCCTGGTGGAGATTCCATTTATGACATTGAAGGTCATTTAAATAGTTTCCCTTAGAACAACCATATATGATTGTGACTGATTCAGTTATTTGACAACATGAAGATGAAATGATTACTCATTTGTTCCAACCACCTAGGGATGATTCACCGTTGCATAGTCACAATGATTTTTGGTTTTATCCTGGGGGGTTTGATACATATTCTTTTGAGAACTTGGATTTATTCTACGAAGAATATTTTCAACCACCTATATTCTCTAACCTTGATGACGATGAGGTCATGATTTGGCCAAACAATATTCTTATTTTCTGCCTTCTTCTTTTCCTTCATCTTATCATGTCATCGAGGATGTAGCTAGGAAACATGTTTCTTATCCTAGGTTGTCTCTGAGTAATTTTTTTTTTCTTAGAATTCAAGGGTAGGTTGGATTCTTTAAGAAGAAGTTTGAAAACCTATTTTTTGGGTCTCCCCTTAAGTAATTATCAGGCATCTTCCATATTCTTGTTCATCTCTGCTCAAGCATTGGGGAGTGATGAGGACTGAGGTAGTCAACCTTTAGGGTCTTTGAGTCAGCATTATGAGTCTTCATCTTATCACAACCCTATTCAGAGATGGATTGAGCATTCTTGTTGGAATGTGACTTGGTGTAATTTTGTCCCTCCCTCCCATCTCCGCGAGTTAGATTTTATGACTGGAAATGGTATAGTGCTTGCTTTAACTCATGTTCATGTTGTGCTTGACTTATATTTATTTTGGTTTATGATGAAGAACATGGGAAAAATGATTTGATAAAATGTTAGGATGGTTTTACTGGTTATATGATTTTACCTAACATTTCTCCTAACAATGATTAGGGTAGGAATTTGCATCCTGCATTTCATTATGCATATCATGCTAGTATAATATCTTTTTGTTTGAATTTTCATACATATTCTTTTTCTTTCATCCTTTCATGTTGCTATGATACATTCATATGATTTGCATGCTCCTATTGATATGTTGAAATGTATCGGAAAATTTACCTTTTCAAGTTCTGCTCTAGATTTGGTAGTTATGATTTTTTCTCATATGAATAAAGAGGTGAGTTTGCCACCCACCAACAATCTAATTTTTTTCTTTAGTATACATAGGCACAGTTCAAACCAGGATATGTTGATGTTCTGATGCACTCTATGGTGAGAACATGCTCCCATGTAGGAGCCAAATGCCCCCCCCTAGCCTAGTGGTAACTAAAGAGATTATGTCTCGAGGCTCACAGGTAACATAAATGAAGTGTCAAGAGCTAGACTGACCAACAGAGACTACAGGGCCCCTCCTACTCATGATTGCATCACCACCCATCACCAACAACAGAGTAGCAACCATTACATCAGTTTGGCTCCCAAAAGGCAACATGTCTTGCTTCATGAGGTAACAAGTCCAGTCTCATGGTAAGTGTCACTTTAATATTTGAAGCATTTAAGCATGTTGCAAAGAGTCTGTTGACGGGTTCAAATTCGCTCGACAACAACAAGGGGTACTCACTAATATACAATCCCAATTATACTATACATCGTTTGGATTAGGAGTCCCATCCAGAATTTGGCCTGACTTCCATTTATTGTTGTCTTTTGTTTTCATACCTATTATGATCTGGTTTACCGATGAAGTGGGTGGATACAATGCATAGATGTAGATGAATACCATGTATGTAGATAAAAATGATCTTTTACTAATCTATGCTAACATATCCTAGCTAGGAGCACACTAGATTAATTGGTGAGTTGCAATGCAACCAAAACCTTACACAAATTTTATACAGTTAGTTGTAACAAAAGAGGAAGATTGGAGACAAATGCATACATATGTATATAATCAGATTAGTCTAGATCACAACAATGTATACTGTAATAACCCACAAATCTCAAGGCATTGAAATATTCAAAGAAATATCAATAACTGTAGAATGACAAAGATTGTATAAGAATTAGTCTACAAAAAACAAACATCCTTACAGTCCATAGAAACAACGATGATCTTCAATTGAAGTAGTTCAAAGCTCCGATCTGTTTCTACACAAAATTCCTTCTATAATATGTTGTCCCTAAGGGATTCTCAATATTAATTAACAATGTATAAGTTCTTGAAAATTTTCTTGGGTCTATACAATGCTTGAAAATCCAACCAAAAAGTCATTTCTAATGAGTTTCTACTCTATTTTATACAAAAATCTCGTAACTCCTATGTGTCCTTTCCCCTTCTTCTGGAAGAGGCACTTACAAAATTGTTCATCTTCTCTATTCTAATGATAAGTGGAAGAAAGGATGAAATTTGAAATGGTTAGGAAAAGGACTAGAGAAAAACAATTGTTTTGTCCTTTCCCTATGAACTTTTGCTTTGGAGATAAGCTGTCCAAACTTCCAATCGATTATATAATGATTCGATCCTCATGTATGATAGTTTTTCTAGTATTGCTTTGTTCATGGCGATTCTATCATCAAGTGAAATCATATCCTTCTCTAGTTTTTTCATGAAAACCTTTATCATAGTGTGAATCTTTACCGGTTGTAGCAGATGTTGGTCAAGGAGATGAATGGAGACAAAGGTTGTTGCTTCAACTATCTGTTTCCTTCGACTCATGATGTCTTGGACTACATTCACCAATTGTTTTGTGACCAAATTCTTCCCAAGCTCATCTAATCTTGGGAGACAACCATTCCTTATCAGTTCTTGGGAAGCTTTGTGAGTCCTTGAACATATTTCCATTGCCTTGGTTACTTATTCGTTTCCCTACCTGGTGGAAATGGTCTAATGCGTACATATCTATCTTTCTAGATGATTTTGAGGGTCTCTACAACTCAAGAGGTGCATCAAGATTCTCTACTATCCATGTATCAATGTCGGGTATGCCTTCAAAAATAGTGTTGTATTATGTTCGTTGCATTTGTATCCGGTTGTTTTGGTCAATAACTATTGTAGCCACATTTTGGAAGAGGTGTAGATTGGCATACATGTCAATGATGGCACCTTCCAGATCATTCCTCACTTTTTCCGCACTGGCCTTAAATTTGAGGAGACTTGTTTCATCGATCTTTACTTGTTGAAGCCTCTCTTCTAACTCCCTGATCCTCACCTCTTTCTCTTCATTCTACTGGCATAGCCTCTATATATTGTCTACGGTTGCATCCATAAATGAAAATCCTGCCTTGGTTGTTGCCAGAGGGTCTTCCCTCACATATCCTATGACAAGGACTTGAGTAACCACTGACAAAGGGGCTCCTTATGTTGTTGGAACCTTTTTCACTCTTCCTTGCACAATTCTATGGGTTTTACTATGGTATGTGAAACTTCTTAGATCCAATACTTCAACTGATAAAAAATGTTCCCAGGGCCCGAGGCCTAAACCACTACTCATTGTTTCTGCTTCTGTACCTGCGGTGGACGTTCCATGGACATCCAAGTCCATCGGGTGTGTGTCACCCTCTCTGCCCTTTGTATTCTTCATATGTCTTTCTTCTTCAACAACTTTATCCATTTCTTATTTTTCCACCTTCTCTGCTAATTCTGATGCTACTCTTACCGCTTCTGCCATCTCTTTTTCTTTTTCTGAAACAACTTTTTCTTCGGCTTTTTCTTTATCTTTCGCTTCATTTTCTACCCCAGAATTTTCTTTGTCAGCTTCTATTTTTTGTTTCTTTTTAGCATCATTCCTCCTTTTCAACACCTTCTCTCTGTCTCTTCTCTTTTTATATGCTAGTGCTTCTTCGTCATCTTCAGCAAAACCTAAATGAGTTGGGACATAGATGGGAGAAGATATCTTAGCTTCATCTCATTCTGCCTCTTTTTTGGCCACCCCTCTTGCAACTTCTTCATCCCTGATCCTTCCTTTTGGCTGGCCTCTCCTGTTGAAAATGACTTGGTCGTAAGTTCTGGTGTTTTGATGCACCTCCTCTTTTTCCCAGAACTCAATGGTGTATTCATAGAGACTCTCATGATATTGAAGTGCTCTTTATGATATTCTTAGGGTCGTTCCTCTTGAATATTTCCTCTCCAAAGTGGTAGGAAAGCAAGATGTCCACTTACCATGTAAGTAGATACAACTGATCTATTACTAATCTATGCTAACCTATCCTAGCTAGGATCACACTAGAGTAATTGGTGAGTTGTAATGCAACCAAAACCTTACACAACTTTTATATAGTTAGCTGTAACAAAAGAGGAAGATTGGAGACAAATGCATACATATGTATTTAATTAGATTAGTCTAGATCACAACAACGTATACTGTAATAACCCACAAATCTCAAGGCACTGAAATATTCAAAGAAATATCAATAACTGCAGAATGACAAAGATTGTATAAGAATTAGTCTACAATAAACAAACATCCTTACAGTCCATAGAAACAACGATTATCTTCAATTGAAGTAGTTCAAAGCTCCGATCTGTTTCTACAAAAAAATTCTTCTATAATATTTTGTCCCTAATAGATTCTCAATATTCATTAACAATGTATAAGTTCTAGAAAGTTTTCTTGGGTCTATACAATGCTTGAAAATCCAACCAAAAAGTCATTTCTAATGAGTTTCTACTCTATTTTATACAAAAAACTCGTAACTCCTATGTGTCCTTTCCCCTTCTTATTGAAGAGGCACTTACAAAATTGTTCATCTTCTCTATTCTAATGACAAGTGGAAGAAATGATGAAATTTGAAGTAGTTAGGAAAAGGACTAGAGAAAACAATCGTTTTGTCCTTTCCCTATGAAATTTTTCTTTGGAGATAAGCTGTCCAAACTTTCAATCAGTTATATAACGACTCGATCCTCATGTATGATAGTTTTTCCAGTGTTGCTTCGTTCATGGCGATTCTGTCATCAAGTGAACTCATATCCTTCTCTAGTTTTTTCATGAAAACCTTTATCATAGTGTGAATATTTACCGGCTGTAGCAGATGTTGGTCAATGAGATCACTCGAGACAAAAGTTGTTGCTTCGACTATCTGTTTCATTCAACTCATGATTTCTTGGAGTGCATTCACCAATTCTTCTGTGACCAAATTCTTCCCAAGTTCATCTAATCTTGGGAGACAACCATTCCTTATCAGTTCTTGGGCAGCTTTGTGAGTCCTTGAACATATTGTCATCGCTTTGGTTACTTATTTATCTTCTCTTTTCCCTACCCGCTGGAAATGATCTAATGCCTACATATCTATCTTTCTAGTTGATTTTAAGGGTCTGTACAACTCAATAGGTGCATCAGAATTTTCTACTATACATGTATCAATGTCTGTTATGCCTTCACAAATAATGCTGTATTATGTTTGCTGCATTTGTATCCGGTTGTTTTGGTCAATAATTATTGTGGCCGCATTTTGGAAGAGGTATAGATTGGCATACATGTCAATGATGGCACCTTCCAGATCATTCCTCGCTTTTTCCGCACTGGCCTTAAAGTTGAGGAGACTTCTTTCATCGATCTTTACTTGTTGAAGCCTCTCTTCTAGCTCCATGATCCTCACCTCTTTCTCTTCATTCTACTGGCATAACCTCTATATATTGTCTACATTTGCATCCATAAATGAAAATCCTTCCCTAGTTGTTTCCATAGGGTCTTCCCTCATAGATCCTATGACAAGGACTTGAGTAACCACTGACAAAGGGGCTCCTTATGTTGCTGGAACCTTTTTCACTCTTCCTTGCACAATTCTATGGGTTTTACTATGGTATGTGAAACTTCTTAGATCCAATACTTCAATTGATAAAAAAGGTTCCCAGGGTCTGAGGCCTAAACCACTACTCATTGTTTATGCTCATGTACCTGCGGTGGACGTTCCATGGACATCCAAGTCCATCGGGTGTGGGTCACCCTCTCTGCCCTTTGTATTCTTCCTCTGTCTTTCTTCTTCAACAACTTTGTCCGTTGCTTATTTTTCCACCTTCTCTGCTAATTCTGCTGCTACTCTTACTGCTTCTGCCAACTTCTTTTATTTTTCTGCAACAACTTTTGCTTCGGCTTCTGCTTTAGCTTTCGCTTCATTTTCAACCCTAGAATTTTTTTTGTCAGCTTCTATTTTTTGTTTCTTTTTAGCATCATTCCTACTTTTCAACACCTTCTCTTTGTCTCTTCTATTTTTATATGTTGGTGCTTCTTCCTCCTCTTCAACATAACCTAAATGAATTGGGACGTAGATGTGAAAATATATCTTAGCTTCATCTCATTCTGCCTCTTTTATGGCCACCTCTCTTGCAGCTTCTTCATCCTCAATCCTTCCTTTTGGCTGCCTCGCCTGTTGAAAATGACTTCGTCGTAAGTTTTTGAATTTTGATGCACCTCCTCTTTTTCCTAGAACTCAATGGTGTATTCATATGAGACTCTCATGCTATTGAAGTGCTCTTTACGATATTCTTAGGGTCGTTCCTCCTGAATCTTTCCTCTCCAAAGTGGTAGGAAAGAAATATGTCCACTTCCATTTGAGCTTGCTTGGTGTTCTCAAAGAAATACATGCCAATGTATAGAGGTAGTGGAGGCCAAATATATATATTTTTTTATAGCATTCCTTCGCCCCTATGTATGATAGTTTGATACACCACCTTCTGAACCATAAGTTTTTTAGGAACAAACTGAGGGAGTAAATGGGGTGGTTTCATTGCATTCTTATATAGGTACTGTGCTCCATCAAATACCAGTACCCGATCCTTATTATTACTACTATGGATTTGTATCACATACAAGGTGGGGAGGTAAAAAAGATAAATTTATACAATGGGGCAAGGAAGTGCTAGCAGATTCTTTGATATTCTATTTGGTATTTGTTCTCCCAAAGCACTTTGTAGTAGATGTGGATTGCGACATCGGCAGGAAACCAACACCACCCCATGTATGGGTACATGTGGGTAGTACACATTATGTCTAGGATATATGAGGACATATGGAAACTAGGAAAGTTTCCTGGTTGTGCTTGTGCAAATGAAGAGATGGAAGCTTTGAGATTTTTAGACAATATGTTTGCCCAGTTGAATGAGACCCCCACATCTGCACAAAAATAAATTAGGGGCATGTAATATAGGGGGAAATGAGTTTCATATGGTTTCTCGTATAACATGCACAACATGGCCACCATATACTGGTAAGGTCTCCTTAAATTGGTCGTGGGGTACCGACTCTTGGGTTGATACTTGAACTACTTATCTACTTTGTACCATATGGGGAATAAATCTTTCGGTGTAAGTTCCAACTCATTGAGGATTTGACCATCCAGTCTTTTGTTTCGAGCTTCAATATGATAACATTTAGCTAAATTATTAGGCCTGAATGAAGCTATAGGTTATTTTCTTGCATTACAAACATATCGACTATTTATTTCTATGTTCTTCAAAGTCCAAGAAATGGTGTCTGCACAAGGGAAGATTGTTGGATGTGCTTCCACCCTGAAAATTCTTGACTTTATTATGTTCTTGAACACCTGGAGTTCATCTGTCTCCTCCGCCTACACATAGAAGTTTGACTTCTTGAGCATATAATATACTTCTCCCCATTTTAAGGTTTCCCCATCCTTCTCTAGAAGTCCCAATGTATTATCATATACAATCTCGACAATTTTAGTCTCTACTATTTGCTGGGAGCTGTTAGATGGCTTAGCCCCTGTTGCTTTTGCCAACATATTCTTCCGTGGTGATATGTTTTAACCTACATAAAGGATAAATTTAGAGCATGTTATTTGAAATACAACTAAATGATCGAACAATTATAAGAATTACTGAAATTATCGAGGCATATCAAGCTAGTTTCTATAGATGTCAAGTTGAAAGTAACTCCTTCGATATGCTCGGAGGAGTTGTTTTCAATCTCTTTGAGCCATGTAGAGGAGATAAATTTAACCTATTCGAATGCATCAAAGAATTTCCTTCGAAACCCATTTAGGGATTTTTCACAAGGATGGGAGAGAGATCTAGGGAAAAACCATGACCAGTTTCGAGGAGAGTAAGGAAAACATAGAACTCTCTATATTGAGGTCTTTGTGATCAGGGCGAGCTTTGGGGCTTGCAAGGTTTAAGTGTAAGGGTGCAGAGAGAGTCCATTGCAGTGAAGGGGAAAGGGCCGAAAGGTTGTACATCATGTGGCAAGAAACAAGTTCTAAAACAAAACATAAGGTTGACGAAGGGGGGGGGGTGGTCGAGAGAGAAATGACGAAGAGCAGGGGAATGTGATTATAGATCTAGGGAAAGGGAGTAAGGAAAAATAATAAAAAAAGACCTAACCCTAGCCTAAAAAAAGGAAGAGAGGTGAGGTAATACTACATGGATTACGCCACCATGTGGTGGATATGGATAGGTGAGAGCCTTGAAAGGAGTTCTGCTTGATGCATTTATCCTCAGATTTCCTTGTTTACTTGCAAAAGGTAGGATAACACTAAACCTTACCCTATTTTTTTAATGTATCCAAATGACCATTTATGGCATTAAATGTGGTGGTTGGGGTCGGTTTGATTAGAGGATTTAAGAGAAATTTCTTCAATTAGTTCGGAAGTCAATATAGTAACTCTTGTGATGTGTTCGAAATATTTGAATGTAACTCCTCTGAACATATCAAAGAAGTTAGAAGTAACTACTCCGATATGATCATAGGAGTTTCTCCCAACTCTAGTGATATCATTGTGTATAAGAGCAAAAGATATGAGCTCCTTCTAATTGCTCGGAGGAGTTTGATGTAACTCCTCCAAACTTCTCGGAGGAGTTTGATGTAACTCCTTCGAACTACTCAGAAGAGTTTGATGTAACTCCTCCAAACTGCTCGAAGGAGTTTGAAGTAAATTTTTTGATTTTACAATTTGGATTGCAACACCAAGGACTGCTTGTTTTTTCAAGTGAAACATGAGTTATCAAAATAATCTTGAGACTGAGAGGGAGACTTATGAGGCTTTCTCTTAGGAAAAAAATTAAGGGATTCATTTTTAGGGAGGTAAACGAGATCAAACAAAAATTGAATGGTTGTAGTGTCTATCATAACAAAGTCCTTTCTTGAAAATCTGCTTGGAAGTTATATCTTTTGCTTAATTTCACCTTGGTGGTTGTTGTTCTATCCTAGTAAGTTGGTCACCCTAGGGAAAAGGGTTTCTACTTGGGGATTCCTTGAAGGGTCATCGTACTATTCCCATTCATACTTACCACTTTCCACACTTCTTCCACTCCATGTGCTCATATTTTTGGTTTTTGGGTCCATTGACCCCAAGAAGCGCTTGTACCTCATTTCATGCGAAGAAGGGGCTAAAGGCCCAATGGTTTTACAACTAACACTGTAAAAGTAAAAGTTCATAACCTATCCTTCTAGATGATCGCCCTAAGGTCTTGAGGGCAACAAAATGCTTATCCATATAAAATGAAGGACCTTTTAAAAGAAAATAAATAAAAGGTGTCCCACTTAATGGGGGAACACATTGCAATGTTCTTTAATTTCTAGTGCATATGGAACTCAATGTGTTCTGACTTCAAGTGGCATTGCAATACTTGATTTCTTTCCATCGCACATAGTACTCAATTTGAGTACCAATAAAACATAAATGCAATTAAAGGTCTTGGAAAAATGTTGCATTGCAAATGAAGGGATGCGACGTACCCTCCACAAAGGCACCCATAAATGAGGCAATATGAACCCTTGTATGTTAAGAACCTCATGCCCATAAGTCTTACCCCATTCCACCTCATACTTACTACATGATCTAGATATGTTCCTCTTGGGAAACATTCCTTGACTTGGGGCTTGACTTACCCAGTAGGTCACCTTGACACCCCTACCATACCTAACTTTGGAAAAGTTCATAAGGTCTTTGAGCATTTGTTTAATTTGAAAAGGGGGGATTTAATGCACATGTTTGGGTGGTTATCTTATTAAATATGGTTTACTTGACATGATTCATATGAATTATGGACTCTTAGAAGGAATATTTGTTTGTCTTTGCAGGACCTTTCCTGGTGAAAGATTTTCATGAAGGAATTATTCCACTTGGACCTTCATAGGGGTTTGGATGATGAACATTTCACTTTTTGAGGACATCTAGCCCCACGAAAAAATCTTAGCATGATGAGTTGCACATGACGTGGCCTTTGGAGGCCTAGGACGTCACACTTCAAGCCTTGGATGTCACCTTTGGCTAGGGTTTTATGGACCACTTGGTGGTTTGGTAGGAGGAGGCACATGGCATGAGATCTTTGCACATGAGTGCATGACACCTTTGAAGGCCTAAAAATATCATCTTGGAGGCTTGACGTCTCACTTCTAT
>JASDQU010505691.1:42262-65389 GCA_032191745.1 Picea mariana | reverse complement strand
ATCACAAGAAGGAGAAGGCGATGACTAAACTTTTCTGCATTAAAATCCACATGAAGCAAAGCAAGGTGAATTGTTCGTTCGACCTAAGTTCACAATCCAACTTGATATCTGCACAACTCGTTGAGAAGCTTGGACTAGAGACTCAAGATCATCTGCATCCATATCCCATAGGTTGGGTAAGACAAGATGTGGAATTGGAAGTGAGCAAATAGTGCAAATGTAAGTTTGTAATCAATCAAAACTTTGTTTATGAAGAAGTTGTAAATGTGGTTCTTCTAGACGTATGTGGAGTCATCTTGGGAAGTCCATATTTGTACGTGAGGGATGCCATTTTCAGAAGGAGAGAGAAGCAGTATAGGCTAGTCAAGGATGGAAAATCTTGTGCCATAAATGCACACTAGGACAAAGCTAAGCTCTCTTTTATCAGTGCTCATCATGCAAGAAGAATCATGGGAAGTGCAAAAAAGTTTGTCTTATTGTTCCTGAGAGAAGGAAAGCAGCAAGGAGAAGGCATTGAGTTGGAGATGAAGGCGTCCTTGGAAGGATGTAGTGGCAAGAAGCTTCAACAAATACAATAGTTGATTGAAGCCTATAGGGAAGTGTTTCAAGAACCTTAGGGACTACCATCCAAGAGAGAGGTTGAACACGAGATTTAGTTGTTGTTGGAGTCACCACTTCCTAACATTGGGTTGTATAGGCAATTTGTCATTGAAGCAGATGAAGTAAAGAAGAATCTACAGTAGTTGTTGGAGCAAGGAGTCATCGTACCCAGTACATCACCATGTGGTTCCCCCATCATCATGGTGCCAAAGAAATATGGAAGCTAGAGAATGTGCATTGACTATCGTGCCCTGAATAATATCACCATCAAGAATAGATATCCTTTGCCAAGGATTGATGACTTATTGTATCAACCGCAGCAAGCCAAATTCTTCACTGAGTTAGACCTTAAATCAAGTTACCACCAAGTGATGATCAAAGAAGAATACATGTGGAAGAAAGTGTTCAAAACAAGACAAGGTTTGTATGAGTGGTTAGTAATGCCTTTTGGATTATGCAATGCACCTGCAACATTTTGAAACTCATGAATGATGTGCTATGCCCCTTCATTGAATCTTTCGTGATAGTATATCTGGATGACATACTAATATTTAGAAACACTTAGGAAGAGCACCTCCCACATGTGACATAGGTATTAGAGACCTTGAAGAAGACTCAGTTGATTGCCAACTTGCAAAAATGTGAGTTTGGGAAGACTTCCTTGATATAGCTTGGGAACATGATTGGAGGAGGAGAGTTGAGGGTAGATCCAGATAATATTGTGGCCATCACCCAATGGCCTATTCCCACCAACCTGACAGAGGTCAAGAGTTTCATGGGAGCATCTCAGTATTTGAGGAAATTTATTGTAAACTTCTCTACAGTTGCAACGCCATTGCATGCCATAACTGCCAAAGGGAAGAGATTTCATTGGGGAAAGACACAGCAAAGAGCATTTGAAGACTTGAAGAAGAAAATCAATGATCCCCAGTCTTAGCCATGCCAAATTTGTAGTGACGTTTTGAGCTAGATATTGATGCTAGTGGATATGCATTAGGAGTAGTGTTCATGAAAGGAGGAAGGCATGGTTGCTACCATTCATATTTCTTTAATGGAGCAATATTGACTACTCCACGTATGATAAAATAGCTCTTTGCAATTGTACAAGTAGTGAAGAAGTGGAAGCATTACCTCTTGGGAAAATAGACTATTATACACACAAATCATCACCCCCTTCAATATCTACAAAGTCAGAGCAAGATGCAGCAGGTGAGACATTACAAGTGATTAGGTTTCTTGCAGCGATTTCATTTATTTATTAAGTACAAGAAAGGAGTCGTGAATAGACTAGAAAACATGCTCTCTCGACCACCATTGAAGAAGATTGCAACAATTGGAATGATAATGCAACTTGAGCCTTTCACTCATGAGATTTTGAGTGAATATTATGAGGGAGATGAAGATTTCAAAGGAGTCTACAAGCAGTTAAAGGAGAGGGCGGTCACTGTCATGGAAGGAAATGAATATCACCTCCAAGATGGGTTGTTGTATAAATTGGACAAACTATGGATACCTCGGGATGGAAGAGTTCAGTTGATGAGAGAAGCACACACTTCAAGGGTTGTTGGACATTTTGGTGGGACAAAGATAGTGGTGAATTTGCAGTGGTATGTGTATAGGCCAAAGATGCATAATTAGGTGGCAAAGTTTGTTAGAGGTTGTGTTCTTTGCAGCACTAGCAATCCAAGCAACAGGAAACTTGGTTTGTACATGCCATTGTCAGTGCCAAGCAGACCTTAGGAGAGCATCTCCATGGATTTTGTTGTAGGTTTACCTATGACTCGTAGAGGCCAGACTACTTGTTCGTTGTGGTGGATTGTTTCAGTAAAATGAGTGTGCTCATTCCTTGTAAGAAGACAATCTCTAGACATGACGCAATTGAACTATTTTGAAGAATTTTAAGATTCTAAAAGGTTGTGTAACCAGTCTGATATTTGACTATCACAAGAACACTAACATGCATGTTATAGTGTTGTTTTCAAATCACTAATCTACTGCCTTCAAGACTGATTTACTGCTCATTTTAATGTTGTTGTTTTCAAGGTTAGATATGATAGGTTTTTTGTCCATACATTCTTGTTTAAACATTCATTAAAAACATGAAATACACCTCTAGACATTTTACACTTAAATGTTGATAATAAACAATGCAAACCATAGAATTGTACTCAATAATTTTTGGTCAACATGACCCTGGAAAAACCCCAAGGGGAAAACCATTGAAGAGGAAATTTATTACGGAACTCTTAGAGAAATATTACAGCAGATAAATTAAACATGGGGAACCTGATTTACTACAGCCAACTTATCTCAATTTTGGAAGCAAGTTTATCCTTGAAGTGCATGCCCTCTTCCTTGGGATTTGTTCCCTTCCTCCTGTTACCCTCTTGCTTGACATTTGTGCATGTTGTAGCTACTTGTGCATCCTTCTAGCTATCAACAAGTGTGACTGTTGTAGTTTCTTGTGTGCCCTCTTCTCTTAACAAGCACGCCTTCATCCTCTTATCTTGTGTGCCATCTTCTCATGTGTGCCCCTTCTCTTCTTCTTCTCCACACTTCTCCTCTTCTTCTCGTCACCTCTCATACAAGTGAAAAATGAATGCCCTTTTTCCTCCTTCACATTTTCTTTAGCCTCCTCATTACGCTAGCCGAGAAGCCAATTGATAGGATTAGATCTTAGTCAACCAAGATCAAGGGTGGAGATTAGATCTCCCCCTTTACTTAAGTTCTCTAAGTTACTTTATGTTAATAAAGTCACTTTATGTTAATAAAGTCACTTTATGATTAATAAGATCATAAAGTCACTTTGAATTTATAACATAAAGTAAAGTGAGGGAGGGGTGATTTTCCCCCTTTATTGTTAGGCACATCAATAACACTAGGGGACCACTTCCCAAGGTACCAAAACTCAACACTCCCTCTTACCGAGGAAAATGTTCTTCACCACTCCCATTTTGTCTCTAAAGTAGACATGCTTTCCCCTTAGCAAAGACTTCTTGAGAATGTCTGCAATCTACTCATCAGTAGATATGTACTAAAGATGAATTGCCCCTCTCTTAACCAAATAATGGATGAAGTGATATATGATCTCTATTTGTTTTGACCTGTCGTGAAAGAATGGATTCTTAGAGAATTTGATACAACTTTGATTATCATAGTGAATCATTGTAGGCCTCAACTCATGACCAAATAGACCAACCAATAACTTGTAAAACCAAATAGCCTCGCATCTATCCTGACTAGTTTCCATATACTCTACCTCAATAGAACTCAATGCCACTGACTTCTGTTTCTAGCTGAACCAGGAAACAACTATTGATCCCAACCCAAAACAACACCCTGAAGTGTTCTTCATGTCAACTGCACGTCCTACCCAATCTGAGTCTGTATAGCCAATCAATCTGACCCCATCACCTCTGACGTAGTCCAAACCATACTCCATTGACCCTGCTATGTACCTCAAAACATGTTTTGTTTCTATCAAGTGCACTCTCCTAGGCTCCACCATATACTGACTGAGAGTGTTCACAACAAAAAAAATATATGCTCTAGTGTTGGCCAAATAGATCAATGAAACAACCAACTGACGATATCTCGTGGCATCCACCAACTTGAACTCAGAAGCACTAAGATTCCTCCAACTAGTGACCACGGGTGTCGACATGGGTCTACAATCTTTGATCTAAAATATGCTCAGAATATCCTCTGCATACTTCCCCTGTCCTCGAAAAAAGTGCCTATCCTCCTGCCAAACCTCCATCCCCAAGAAATAATGCATCAATCCTATGTCCTTCATCTCAAACTCTGAAGCAAGACCCTCTTTCAATCAGCTATGAGCTCCTCCACTCTAGTGATAAACAAGTAATCAACATATAGGATAAGAATGAGATTTTCCTCTCCACAAACAATGTAATAGATATTTGGATCTGCCTCACTCTTCTCAAATCCTATCTGTAGCAAGTAAGAGTCAATCTTAGAATACCAATCTTGTGGATCTTTCTTTATACCATACAATTCATTTTTCAAGAGGCACACATGGGATTCTCTCCCAAACACCTCATACCCCTATGGTTTCTCGATGTATACCTCCTCCTCTATAAAACAATTCAGAAGTGTTGTCTTCACATTCATCTGATGGATCTTCCAACCCATCTTTATTGTAATGGCCATAATAATCCTGATGGAAGTATATCTCACAATTGGTGTGAATGTCTCATCATAGTCAATCCCTTCAACCTGAGAGAATCTTCTCACCACAAATCGAACCTTGTGTTTCTCAATGCTTCCATCTGCAGCATACTTAATCTTGTACAACCACCTGGAAGTCACAACTAACTTCCCCTCTAGTCTAGGCACCACCTCCCACACATCATTCCATGTAATGGAATCATACTCCTCCTGCATGGCATCTCTCCATACATGTTGGTCTTGTACCTGCACAAAAGTAGTGGGCTCATAATATCTGATGTTAGTCACCATGGCCAAGTAGAAACCAAACATCTCTAGTGCTCTTCTCTCTCTCATCAACCTCTGCGGCTCACCAACATACTCCTTAGATTCCTTCAAGGTCTCCTGAAACCATCTCGGTTTCCTTTTCCCTAAAGTAACTGCCTATGGAGCAGTACCCTCACGCCCATCAGTCTCATCCATAGATCTCACCATAGATGTTTGAGACCCTGAAGAACGTGCACCTATATTGGTTTGTGTACCATACACATGTGATCCAGCAGTTGTGCTGGGTGGACCACTCATCCCTGAACTCGGTGTAATAGACACCTAAGGTTGTCTCCCCTATGATGTATCATCCTGCATCTTCTTCTTCCTATTGGGACATTGTCCAACATAGTGCCCCATCTTGTTACAAGAAAATCATTTAACTTTGTTCATATCCCTTTGTTGCTCACCTCCCTTCTACTGTTTCTTGGCCCCACCCTTGGGACCTTTCTTGGTCTACTTCTTTCCCTTTGTAGAAAAAGAAAGATCCTCACCATCATCCCCACCATGTTGTTGACTAGTATATCTTGAGCCAATCCTGAGCTCCTCCTCTGCAAAGTCATCCCATAGCCTCTCCCAGCTAGGCATATGCTCTATGGCTACAATGCCTTGTACAAAGCTCTCCCAAGGTTTGGAGAATCCATTTAAGGTTGTTATAACCAAATCTAATGGATACATTATCTCCCACACAACTGTCAACTCATCATGAATCATTGAAAACCTCGTGAGGAATGAGGTGACAGAATCAGTGTTAGTCATATTAGTGCCCCTCAATTTCTCCTGGAGAACATTTTCCAATTCTGGTTAGGGCTCTAATAAAGGCTACATAAGGACTGCCACATATAAAATGCAAAGTCCTTTCCAAAAACATGAGGAATAATGTGGTCTTTCACTACATCTAGGATAGTCCTATTAGACTTGATGTTCCTATTCATGAACTCTACCAAGATCACTGCATCCATAGGAGGAACCACAAGACTCTCCACAATGTCCCATAGCTTACCCTCCTCCAAAATCAAAACTATCATATCCTTCCATGGAGACCAATTTCCAACCCCAACTAGCTTATCTTCCACCCTCAACTGGCCTCCAACTGACATGGCTACCCACTGATGAAAAAAATGACCAAAGAAATTTGTTGTCCACACGCCAATATTAGGTGTCTATTTGAAGCTTCCAAGGTGAGATAAAAATATGCCCACTGTCTGCAATTTGTATCAGCCCTCTTGTGCCCTTAGGCTTTGATACCATGAAGAATATTAAGGCTCTAAAAGGTTTCCTAACAGTTCTGATATTTGACTGTCACAAGGACACTAGCAAGCCTATTATAGTGTTGTTTTCAAATCATTAATATGTTGCCTTCAAGACTGATTTACTGCTCATTTTAATTTTGTCATTTTCAAGGTTAGATATGATAGGTTTGTTGTCCATACATTCTTTTTTAAACATTCATTAAAAATGGTAATACACCTCTACATCGTTTACATTTAGATGTTGATAATAAACAATGCAAACCACAGAATTGTACTCAATAATTTTTTGTCAACATGACCCTGGAAAAACCCCCAAGGGGAAAACTAGTGAATAGGAAATCTATTATGGAGCTCTTAGAGAAATATTACAGCAGAGAAATTAAACATGAGGAACCCAATTTTCTACAACCAACTTATCTCAATTTTGGCAGCAAATTTCTCCTTGAAGTGCTCATCCTCGTCCTTGGGATTTGCATCCTTCCTCTTGTTTCCCTCTTGCTTGGGATTTGTGCCTATTGTGGTCGCTTGTGCACCCTTCTATCTCTCAGCGAGTGTGTCTATTGTAGCTACTTGTGCACCCTCTTCTCTTAACAAGTGCGCCATCTTCCCAAGTGTGCCCTCATCCTCTTAACTTGTGCGCCCTCTTCTCAAGTGTTCCCCTTCTCTTTTTATTCTCCACACTTATCCTCTTCTTCTCTTCACCTCTCATACAAGTGAAATATGAATTTCCTTTATCTTGCTTCACCTTTCCTTTAGCCTTCTCATTAGACTAGCCTAGGAACTAATGGCTAGGATTAGATCTTATCCAACCAAGGTAAAGGGTGGAGATTAGATATCCCCCTTTACTTAAGTTCCCTAAGTCATTTTATGTTAATAAAGTCACTTTATGATTAATGAGCTCATAAAGTCACTTTGACTTTATAACATAAAGTAAAGTGAGGGAGGGGTATTTTCCCCCCTTTTGTGTTAGGCACATCAATAACACTAGGGGACCACTTCCCAAGGTACCAAAACTCAACATATTTTTCATCCATGTCTGGGTACATTTCAGATTGCAAACTCACATCATATCTGATTGGGACAACAGGTTCTTAGGCAAATTTTGGACAGCACTTGGGGAAAGAATGGATACCAATTTAAAATACTTCACTTCCTTCCATCCTCGGACTTATGGATAAACTGAGGTATTAAATAGGACGTTGGAGAAATTGTTGAGAGGATACAATAGAAAACATCCAAAGACTTGGGATGAGCAGATAGTCTACATTCAACATTCTTACAATAGAGCACTTCATTCTTCAACCAATAAGTCTCCTTTCGAGACTTGTTTTGGTTATTTACCTCCTTCACCATTTGATATTGTTTATGGATAGTGGAATGAAGAACCGGGACTACAAGAAGAAGAGCAGACGGTGAGCACATTCATGGATAAGCTCATGCAGATACATCTAAGGGTTCAGCAGTAGCTTAAGAAGAGCCAGCAGTTGTATAAAGCCAGACACGATCAACACAGGGAAGTTCATAAATTATGCGTTGGAGACGAGGTTTGGCTCTATATTTGTAAGGAACGACTGGAAGGAGCAACAAATAAATTCAGTCCCCTTAGATATGGACCATTTGAGATCATTGAGCAAGTGAACGAGACTGACTTTAGACTGAAACTTCCACATATATGTAGATCATATCAGTGGTGAATGTGGACAATTTGAAGTTGTTCGAACCCTCCATGTTGGATGAGGAGGAAGAACATCAAGTTATCCCGACTATTGAAGACCTTGCACCTCATGGACTTGAGGATTTGAAGGAAGACATGGTTCTATAGCAAAAGAAGCAGATGACAAGTAGAGGACATCAATAAATGTGGCAAATTGGTCTCAAGGGATAGACTGCAAGGAAAGTGAAGTGGTATGAGAGGGACTAGACCACAAGAAAGTTCCCTCATCTATCCTTGGCAGCTTTGGGGGACCAAAAGCCTCCCAACAGGGAGGTGTGATCAGAATTAGATTTGACAAGAACAATTGGCTATTGACATAGGACTCTAAGATGATCAGCATAGGCAAAGTTAAGGTTATGGACGAAGAAGGAGACCAACTCGTTGGCATGAAGGGCCCCATTCCATCATGATTGATGTCCATTTTGTATGTAATATATGTAAAGTCAGGCAGTATATGGTTGTATGTAAAGGAATAATGAGACTCTCATAATACCTTTTTCATGTGAGATAAAAGACAAACAAGTCTATGATTGTATTTGTTTATGAATAGTAAATGTTGTGCATTGTAACTTAATGGGTGTCTACGTTTTTTTTTTTTTAGTAAAATGGAATTTCGTACCATTTTGGACTTGAGCTTGTTTTATANAATCTGGTCGTTATGGATTCGTAAGCTTGCCTAACATCTCCTTAACAATATTTGTGCATTGATTTTTGTGTTGGAAAATCGACGACCATCCTTCCTTAACCGTTGTGAATTCAGTGGGGGTTTCTAATTTTGTTTTGAGTCGTTGGGAACATTCTTGAATTCGCTGGGAATTTTCCCTTTACCCATAAATCATAGATGACATGTATATCAAAATTCGGGGTTGTCTGGGAATTCATTAGCCACTAGTGGACCATATATACATTTTTGCACATTCGCATGTTTCCTATTCTACCCCAAAACGTTTTCCTCTGTCATTGATTACCTGACTTGACTTCCAACACGTTTTGACTCATCGTGGGTTTCCAAATTGCCCAAAATGTTTTCTTTACACAAGATGTTGTTTAATCCGCCCTCTGTAATTTTTTACATACTGTCGACTATCAAATTCTCCCTATATACTTTCCCCACAAGTGTTGGTAGCAAAATCTGATTTTAAATGGCTTTTCCCTCATGGCTGGTCATTGAATCTGCCCTTTGACTAATTATTCTTCCCACAGGTCGACCCATTCTGACTGGGCTTTCCTTTTTTTCGCCTTCCTTTCCCCATTCGACCAATGGTCATTCTTAGCTGACCTAATTCACCCTCACTTCGACCGTGTGTCATTTTGGTCAGTTTTCGCTCTTTTGGTCTATTCGAATTTCGTCTAGCTCAACTTGGTCGAATTGCCCTATTTTCGACCTCCTTTCTGACGCAACTTAACTCATTTCCTTTCTGACTCGAATTATGGCTTGAGTGGTCGAGAATTTCCTGTCATCCAAAGAGCCAAAGTTGTAATTGTTTCACACATAAATTTGTGTTGGTGAGATAGGTAGGTTATAAGCTTCTCGTTTACAAATCAGCCTGTAACTATGAGAAGTCTATAGAGAGAAGTGTAGAGTTATAGAGAATATAATGAAAGGATTATGAAATCTCAGGAAGAGATACTTCAGATTCTGTGCATGCTACCAAATCAAGTAAACAAAGACTCTAGCACTAAGCAAGCAGCTAGTGCTAGACAAGTGATAGCATCTAGATCCCAAAGCATAAGGGATGATCACAGGAATGATAGGTAGTCAAGAAGCACGAGTATCCATCGTCATTCTCCAAGGCAATCCACTAGAAGAACTTGTGCAATTTCAAGGCCATGAAGCAGCCCAAGTGTGTCACGTGTCAGGAGGTAGAGAAGAAGGCCTAACACAGACATCTTGCAAGGTGAACTAAGGAAAATCAAGCCACCAACTTTGAATGGTTAGCATAGGAAAGGATAATATGTTGAGGCATGGTTGTTGGAAATGAATAAATATCTCCAGCTGCATGACTACCCCTCAAGGGTAGAAGCTAGAGTTACAACCTACCACTTGCAAGGAAAGGAAGCCATGTGGTTGGATCAACTTAATCAAGTCAAGTACCTTGATGAGAAGAGGATCTCATGGAGGCAGTTCAAAGAATATTTTCAGGAGAAATATTTGTCTGAGAATTACTATGAAAGGAACATGAAAGAGTTCTTTGAACTCAAATTGGGAAGCATGAAAATGGATTAATATTAGAAGAGATTCTTGGAATTCCTGAAGTGTATCGACTTCATAAAGGATACAAAATTCAAAATACAAACGTTTATGAGTGAGTTACCCTCTTTCTACTGTGACAAGATATAATATGATAACCCTTGGACTTTGGAGGAGGACATAAGAAGATAAAAGCATCTTTATGAGTAGAGCAAACGAAGACCAGTTTTCCAAAAAGATTGGAATGACAAGATGAAGGGTAAAAAGGATCACATGCAGAAAGGTTATAAGCCACCCTTTTTTAAGAACAACCCCCAAGCAAATAAGCAAGGTCAGTCAACCCAAAATGAGCACAAGACTACATATTCATTTGGGAAAGGCCAAGGAAACAATATGTACATTGTTTGGGATGTGAGGGAAATCCCTTATATAGAGATTTCCCTCACAAAGGAGAAAGAATGAGGATTGTCCACAATATTCAGGAGGCTGAAAAAATTGAATATGTGGGAGGAAACATGCTAAGGATTTATGCAGCTTTAGACAATAAGAAATAACAATATCAATCCCCCATGATTGAAGTGAAAGGTAAGATTGATAACCAACCCATAGCAATTTTAATTGATTTTGGAGCTAACCATAGTTACATAAAATCTAACATCATTGAAATATTTCACTTGCGAAGGAGTAAGCATAAGAAATATTGGTTAGTTCAGTTAGCCATAGGGGATAAGAGGAAAATCAATGAGCTAGTTAAATATTGTCCAATAGACATGAATGGGCTCAGCACAAAGGTAGATGTGAACATCATTCCGTTGGGTTCATATAATTGTCTAATTGGAATGGATTTGTTGGAAAAACACCATGTTGTTCTAGAATGTTACAACAAGAAAATCACATGTCTTGATGAAGAAGGGCAGCAAGGCAAGATTCAAGGTATTCTATGAGTTGTATATGTTAGCGAAATTTCATCCATGCAGTTGAAAAAGAGTTTCAAGAAGGGATGTTCAATTTTGTAGCTCATATGGAAGAGGAAGTTAGAGATAAAGTGGCAACCATTGAAGACCATCTGGTCTTGAGGGTTTTTAAGGATGTTTTTGGAGAAATCCTAGGATTTCCACCAAAGAGAGACATTGATTTCTCTATTGATTTGGTGTTATGAGTTGCCCCAGTTTCCAAGGCACCTTACAGAATGGGCACACCAAAGTTGAAGGAGTTGCATATGCAGCTTGAAGAGTTGTTAAAGAAGTGGTATATATGCCTAAGTGTGTCACCTTGGGGTGCCCCAATGCTATTTATGAAGAATAAAGATGGAATCGTAAGGCTATGTATTGATTTCAAACAATTGAACAAGGTCTCCATAAAGAACAAATATCATTTCCAAGGATTTATGACTTATTTGATTTACTGAAAGGTGCAAATATATTTTCCAAGATTGACTTAAGATTAGGTTATCATCAAGTAAGTATAAAGGAAGAATACATCGGCAAGACAACATTCAGAACAAGATATGAGCATTATGAGTTCACGATAGTGTCAATTGGATTATCAAATGCCTTAGTTGTTTTCATGTGCATGATGAATGGAGTGATCAGATAATACCTATACAAGTTTGTAATTGTGTTCCTAGATGATATACTCATCTACTCAAAGACAGAAGAGGAACATGAGCATCATTTAAGAAGGGTGCTAAAAGTTTTAAGAGAGCATAAGTTGTATGCAAAGCTAAGTGAGTGCATATTTTATCAAAATAAGATTCACTACTTGGGGCATATTATTTCAGCAGAGGGAATAGTAGTGGACCCTGAGAAGATAGAATCC
Organism: Picea mariana; assembly: GCA_032191745.1. Lineage (NCBI taxonomy): Eukaryota > Viridiplantae > Streptophyta > Pinopsida > Pinales > Pinaceae > Picea > Picea mariana. The sequence continues at coordinate 53,319 of JASDQU010505691.1, read as the reverse complement.
ATTAGAGGATGGACAGTGCTAAGAAATGTGACAGAGTTCAGATCATTCATGGGTCTTTTCGGTTATTACCAAAGATTCTTAAAATTATTCTCAAACATTGCAAGCCCAATAACTTATTTGCAAAAGAAGGGAGTGAAATTTGAATGGACTTCCAAGTGTAAAGAAAGTTTTCAACAGCTAAAAGACATATTGACCAGTGTGCCAATATTGAATATTGTAGATCCAAATGAAGATTGTGTTATGTGAATTGATGCATGCAAGGAAGGGATCGGTGGAGTCCTCATACAAAAAGATCATGTGGTATGCTATGAATCCATAAAATTTAAGAACATGAGAGGAATTATTCTACACATGACTTAGAATTAGCAATCATTATTCATCCAATAAAATTGTGGAGACATTACCTCATGTGGAGGAAATTTGAGATAAGGATAGACCACCGTGGTATGAAACATTTGTTTGGAAAGCCCACATTAAATGTTAGACAAACTAGATGGTTGGAATTCCTTAGTGAATATGAATTCGAAATTAAACACATCAAGGGAAAAGAGAATCAGGTGGTTGATGCACTCAGCAGAAGAGCTCATGAAATGCATACTGCAACCATTAGCATGTACAACACAAATTTAAAAGCTGAAATTTTAGGGGCTGTAAATTCATATCAACATTATTTGACAATAAAAGAAGCATTACAACAAAGAAATTTACAGCCACAATTTAAAATCTTTAAGCTAAAATAATGATCTAGGTGGATATCGGTGGCCACCCACCTTTTCCAATTGGCTCAAAACAGTTTTCTGGCAATTTTGGCAATTTACTATTTTTAGCAGTTTTAACTTTCGAGGCCATTTTGAGGGCCTAAATGAAGGTTTTACAGGATCGAGCTTCTCAATGATAGCCAAAGGCATGATTGATCCCCCAAAATGAATCTCCTCGACGATACCTTTCCAACGGGCTATCATGCGCCTAAAACGGAGATCATATGCAAAAGTTACGACCCTGGGAAGTTGATGTACTAACTTACCCAAACGGGGCCCACATGACTTTTGGCGCTTCATCTCCTAGAGTTAGGTTTTTGGATGTCTAGGGTTTTGGTAATTCCTGTTTATTGTAAAAATTCCTTCGGAGCCTCATTGTAATCATCTTCTTGCGAATGAGCGCAGCCATCACATCTCTCCTCAGAGATAAGCCACCACCATTCCAGCAAGCTTGTTTTCCACTGCATTTTACAGTTTCAGCTTATTTCCTTATTGAATAGAAAACCAATTTTATTGTATCTCTGTTATTTTGTGTTAAGAATCTTTTAATAATCTGTATTCATTTCGTTCTGCTCATAAAATACGGATCAAAGAAGATGGAATTCTCATGTACAAAAACAAAGTATATGTGTCAAAATCCAATGAGCTAAAAAATGTAGTATTGAGGGAAATGCATAATGTGTCATATGTTGGTAACCCAAGATATCGGAAAACAATTGTTGTTGTAAGAATCCAATACTTTTGGCCATGAACGAATAAATAAGTGGCCAATTACATAGCCAAATTCCTAGAATGTCAGAAGGTGAAGACAGAACATAGGCATCCAGGTGGGTTATTGCAGCGATTTCCTATTCCATAATGGAAGTGGGAAGTAGTTACGGATGGTTTTATTACTAAGTTATTCCATAATGGAAGAGAATATGACAAAGATCAAGCAAAATTTAAAAGTTGTATAAGACAAGTAGAAAAGTTATGCATGCAAGAATAGAGTTTTCATAGATTTTAAAGTGGGTGAACATGTATTTTTAAAAGTGAAAGTGAAAAGAAGTTTGCTAAGATTAAGAAGATGCCCAAAGTTGGCAACAAGATATGTGGACCTTTTGAAATCCTAGAAAAGATAGGGACAGTTAAATACATGCTAGCATTGCCTGCATCCATGAGAGTGCATAATGTATTTCATGTGTCATTATTAAATAAATATGTGTCTAACCCTAACCACGTAATTGATTTGACTGTGATCCATACGAAAGATGAAGAGGATTTCTGGGTGGAACCAGTACGCATCCTGGACTGAAAAGTAAAGGTGTTCAGGAACAAATGCATAGGGTTAGTAAAGGTTCAATGGACATATGATGGTCCTGAAGATGTAACATGGTATCACGAAGAAAATATGCATGAGGAATACCAGTAGATTTTTGTCAAATTTGAAAAAAAACATAATGCAAGAATGCAAGACTCCATTTTGAGCAGCTAGAGTTCTGGAACCACATCTCAAAGTCCTAACCTACATGCATCGAGAGTCCTAACAAACAAATGGTATATCTTGATGGAATGGGAATAGTGAAGGGGGTACATTCCTTGGGTTAGTGGGTTGAGAGGAACATGAGATTTTGATTGGAACTGTTGCTAGAGTTGTAAAATTGTAGAATTTGTATTTCTTAGTATTATGATGTAAATTTGTACATGTATATCGACATAGTGTACACCTAGGAAAACACACAATTGTAGGGGAGGGGAAATGTAACATCCCTTCTATAATCCCTAGTTTAATTAATGCTTAATGTAGATATAATGTGTGGCCATAGCCAAGCAATGTATATGCAAATTGTATTTCTGAATTTTATAACAAAGTGTGATGTCAACTACTAGGTGATATGGACAGAGATGGGGGATGAATTAATACACAAGAGAGGGGAGGGTCTAAGAGAATGTCTAAGAGGGGTCAAAAGGGTAATTACCCATGTCTATTAATTCAACCCACTTCCTAAAATTACTATTGGTATATGAACCTTCTAATTTATGATTGAGTGTCCCCAAAGCCAATCATTGAATATATGTACGACGGTGGTCATGAAAAGTCACATCCCATAGTTATTGGGAGCATGGGGGCTGAGAACAATCAGTTTGGGGAAGTTTGTAATTCAAGCAAGAAAACAAAGAGAGGAAATTTGTATTAGACAATGAATGTTTTTGCATGAACAACAAGCAAAGAATAGAGAAGAAAAACTTGGAGTCATAGCAACCATGGAGGGTAAATTTTGGAGCGTATTTGGAGTAGAAGAATTAAGATTTGGGTTGTTAGGACTGAAGAGTGAACTCCTATGTGAGTTGCACTGTAAAATCAAGTGATTGTTGTTGTTTTCCTTGTAGTTTTCCTAGCAGTGAGATCCCTTGAGTTTCCTAGTAGAGATATTCCATGTTACTTATGTCAGAGAGATCCTAATAAATGAATGGGATTCTCAATGGACTAAGAGCAGTGAAGGGTTACATTCCTTGGGTTGGGAAGGTCAAGAGGAAGAGAGCTTGTGGAAAATTAGGATTGTTGTAGGAGAATACCAGTCGACTGTGGGATTTTTTGAGTTGTGAGTGGGCAATGAGAGACCACCCTCTTTTGTGGATTTCTAGCCCCAACTCAGGGGTGACTTTATATTGATATTTGGAACAAAAAGTCTATGGTTGGGTGGACGTATGTCCCAATCAGCTGGTTGCACAACCATTTTAGAAAATAAGTTTTTTACCTTGTTTCTGTGTTGCATTATTAGTTTAATTGTCGTGTATTAACTCTGGGTTAGAGAATAATTTATATGTTGTTGTGTTGAGTTATTTAAATTGAATTCACGTCGTTTTTAGCATGTTATAGATGCATTTCTTTAATGGTATCAAGCAATAGTTAAATATGTGTGTAATTCATATCTGATGAGCTATAGGAATTTTAGTTAGCATAAAAAATTATGTTTTATGTGATTTTTGTGTCATAATGATCCTAAGTGCAGTTGGGGGTCGTTACACATAAAGTTTAAATCATTGAATATACAATGTTATTCAAATACCATGCCTTTGAAGATTCTCGCAAAACCCTCTCTTCCCTGGATTCAAATAAGGCGTTCAAGAGGAGTTTTTCTCCTCGTGCTAGGCATTCTTCTCTAAAGGTTGTTTTAGTTGCCATAAAAGGACAAAATGTGTAAGAGAAGGCCAATGTGACTTGGATAAAAGAAAATGGAGAGAATATAGAATATTTCCAATCAAAAAATCATAACTAATCCTTTGCAGCATCCAAAATTGGTCTCCTCATGACTCGCTCAAACTCCATGCCAGATTGTGAATCATTAGTCAACCACGACAAAACCATAACTACACGACCTGATTTCTCGAAATTGTGCCACAATGTTCAAATGCATTTAAATAAAAAGAAAGCCTCTAATGGCTAGAAGCTTTTGAATAGTTCAAAATGCAACGCATACAAACAAAAGCTCAAGAAATCCATGGAATGATGAAGACAAATATATGTCCACAATGTTCCTTTCCTTGCTACTTATCCAGTGTTGACTTCAGTTGGAATTAAATTTATAATTTATAAGCTAAGTTGGTGGTGACCTCACCACATTTATTCATAAACAATTGATTCCATACTACGATATTTTTTCATACACAACTTGATTCCATACTCTGATAATTTAGCGGAATTCGCATCTTGTGCATCATGTGTTTTTTTGAATGTTGGAAATGACAAAGAACGAATGTCAAGTGCTCACCCAAAGGAAATGTGTCATATAGAATGTGAGAAAGGCCACTCGTTTCAAATGTGGTAGTTTTATTATTGGGGATATATTTAATCATTTCCTTTTGATGGGATATTTTCATTCCATTTTACAGTAAATTTGGCTTCCATTATTAAAGGAGAAGGCATGGAGGTCACACTAGACATGGATCGAACCATTCTAAATGCCAGGGTTCCTTAGAGAATCGATCATGACCATATTGAGTACACCAAGTTGTGTGATATTCCTCGTGGAATGACTCCCTTTAGCATAATAGGAGGAAACACATCACCCATAGAGTCAGAACTGATCAAAATACCATCGCAGTCAAAGCTTTTGTTGAAGCTCTTTCCCACATATATGGAGGGAAAGAAGCCTAGAACTGGAAATGTAGAGCGATGAGGTCTCAACAGTGTTGTTTCCGGTGGAATTCGAGATCAACAATTATGAAACCCCCAAAAATACCAAAAGAAACACCAGGAGGCTCAATCCCAAGGAGGAAAAATTTCAACAAAAGGAGGTTGAGTGAATTGAGAAGGGCTCGTCACAGGTCAGAGGATATAGATGACTCTACCCAAATGTTTTATGGTTTTACATAGAGAAATTCACACGAAGAGGGCCACCATGAGTAAAACTAGAGGGGTTTCCAAAGTGGGCGGGTTCTATAGATGAAGCTTGTGCTTCTGCACAAAATTTTGCTCGTTCAAGTTGTGTACAGATGTTGGTGAATATTTAGGAAGATAGAGGGGAGAATAAGAGGATAGACAGACCTACAAATGGTTATCCATGTAGAGGGGCACATACTAAAAATTATGGGTGTGAATAACGATAAGGAAGGTAGAGTGAAGTTTTTGCATGTGAGACGAAAGGAAACGCCCAAGGGAGAGAAACATTTGACCTAAACATACATGTAGGAAAGTGGATAGACTTGTGGGCAAAGGAATCATTTCTGGGTGAGGCAGAAAATCAACAATGAACAACTATCATAGGGTAATTAAAGCCCTAAGTGTTAAATTTTTGATATGCTCATTTAACCATATATAATGTCACATCATTGTCACCCAACCATAGGCATTCACATATGCCACCCCCGAGCACAATAACCTTTTCTTAAATAGAATGATTCTGGCAAGTTCACACTAGAACCAACATATAAACCCTAACCAGAAACACAACTGCTGGAACAACAACACAATACCAATATAGCGTACCTTTAGCAAGAGAAGTGCATAAGAAGGAGATACCAGAAAGACTTGCACACTAATTTCCATTGTTGCTCCTTAGACTTGCACCCTAGTTGTTGCCATAGTTGCTCCTTAGACTTGCACCCTGTTTTCTGAGTGAGTGGGTCCAAACGAGTTAGGCGCATCCTTATTTATACTAGCCTATCCAAGTGACTTTTCCGGATGGGGTCAACTTCTCTTTATGGGTTTTTATATTTCTTTATCATTATTCTCCTTTGGTCGAATTCTCTCCTAGGGTAATTCCACATTTGTTTAATGGTTCTCTTGCTTCCAGAATATTCTACTCTAAGTACAAAGGTTATACTAGAGGTTAATACCTCATGTAGCTACCAAAACATCAACACTCCATCTTAGCTAGGGAGGTATTCACTAAGATGTTATTCATGTAATGGTCTCAATCATATCCATCCATCTCACATGGCATCAACAAAACTCACATGGTCTTGCAAACTAGTCTACAGGTAGCATCACCATAGCCACATAGGCTATCTCGTCATCAAACAAATCATGTCACAAGTAGCATGGCCACACAAACCATCTCATGATCAAACAGATCATGTCACGAGTGTATCCATCATAGTCACATGCTACCAAGTATTCATTGTATCTAGCAGTAATAAATCCTTTCGAAGATTGTTGTCACAACTATAGTGTTTACTTGTAATGTATCAATTATCAAACTTGATATGTGCAAATTGGAAACTTATCAATTTAATTAATCAAACCTAGAGCCTAGAGTCTTATCTCCAAGAATGAGTGTTGGTGCTTTTATTCCAAGTCTCCTTCACTCAAGATGACAAGTATTCTCTCCAACCTCTCCCTTGCACTAAGAGAATATGATTTCTTGATAGAAATATGAGTTAGGGAATATAATGCAAATAAAATATAAAATCTCAACCTTAATCAATCTAATATTTTGATTAAAGTTAGCTTATAACTTTAAATTTGACTAGAGGTTTGACTTCAACCTGTCTTAGTCAAAAAATAAACCTTGACATTTTTGTTGACTGAGGGCACCAAAAGGTGCGCTAAGCTAGGGCGCACTAGGACAACCAAGAGTTAGGCCCAACACATCACTAAAAGTGCCCAACGAATTTGGGTTAGGGTTTGTTGTCGCTGCAAAACCAAAAACCCTAGATGGAAATGTCAGAAGAATGGCTAGCGAGTTGATCTAGGGTAATAATAATTTCAGCATCCTTCAATAAGTTGCTCAACAAGCTACCAGAAACTTCACTGGACCATAGGAACTACAACTAGTACTTCAACTAGCACTGCAACTGGCATTGCAACTGGTGTTTCAATTAGCACAGTGAGTGAGCTATGTCAAGGCGACCTCCTTTCTCCAAGAATCAACTTCAAATCAGCCTTTAAATTCCAGACACCTTGACCTAGGGTTTTATGAGAAAACTCTAATTTCTCAACTTCATAAATTTGCAGATCTGATCTAGGAAAAATATGCACCCTACTTAGGCGACCTTCTTGGTGAGTTCAATAAGTGCTCAATGAGCTTAAAAATGGGGGAAACTGAGGATCTTCCTTCCAGCGGTTAGACTATTACGAAGGAAACCATCTCTGATTCCGTGTTAAAATTTTGATATGCTAGTTTAACCATAGACAATGTCACATCATTGTCACCCAACCATAGGCATTCACATATGCCACCCCGAGCACAATAACCTTTTATTAGATATAATGATTATGACAAGTCCACACTAGAACCAACAGATAAACCCTAACCAGAAACACCACTGTTGGAATAGCAGCACAATACCAATATAGCGTACCTTTACCAAGAGAAGTGCACAAGAAGGAGATACCAGAAAGACTTGCGCCCTAGCTGCCACTACTTCTCCTTAGACTTGCGCCCTAGCTGGTGCCACGGTTGCTCCTTAGACTTGTGCCCTGTTTTCTGAGTGAGTGATTCCAAATGAGCCAGGTGCCTCTTTATTTATACTATCATGTCCAAGTGACTTTTTCAGGTGGAGCCAACTTCTCTTTCTAGGGTTTTCTATTTCTTTATTATTATTCTCCATGGTAATTCCACATTTGTTTAACAGTTCTCTTGCTTCCAAAATATTCTATTCTAAGTACAAAGGTTATATTGGAGGTTAATACCTCATGTAGCTACCAAAACATCAACACTGAGAACTATAGGCACTCTGATACCACTGTAAGAATGCACATGAATGTAAATCAACGTGGAAATCATTTTATTAATATGAGATATGTATAATCACATGATCCATGACCTTTGGATTCACCTTCCAACAGATCTCTTGGACTCTCGATGACAATTCCTATTTACTTGAATTTTCATATTCCATCTCAAGTGAATAATACAATAAACCTAATGAATTATGTTTCCAACACTCCTAATGTGATATGTCAAAAAATTATCATTGTACTAGAGTATTTCTCATTTGGAGGTTGCCCGGTTAAAGAGGCAAGTCAACGAGAGTTTATCCTTTCATAAAAGGGTTGTTATATGGTGTTGCCTTACCTTGAGGGTTTTATATTTAATGAAGTAAAGGGGCATTTCTATCATTTCATGGTTACGCTTTGTGAATCATCCTTAGATGTATCAAGGATCATAATGAGTCGTATCGAAGCACTTTATTGGGAAAAAAAGAGGGAAGAATTTGCCTTTGGTTTTTGTAGATTTGTAGAAGAACAAATTGAGTTGTGACACTTAGATCAATTATTTAAGTTGAAGTTTCTTTTAATTACTAAATTTTTCTTTGTGGAATTTGAAAAAACAAACTACAAATTTGGGTTACTCTCAAAAATATGTGTGATTTAAAAAAATTGTTCAAATTAAAGTCCAAAAAGTGAAGATATTTTTTATTTAAAATCAATGATCTTATGGTTTTTTCTATGATGCCTACAACTTTATTCTAGGTGTTGCAGTGCATATAGATTTTAATATATTGCACAAATTGAAGCCATTATACCAAAGCTCGAGTAGAAGAGTTCTTCAACAACTACAATTTGACATATTATATGATATGCTTTTGAGTTGTATTGGAGTTATAATTGTTTTCAATTTCCATCTCAAAGCCCTAGTAGAACCAAAGGATGGCACTATTGAAAAATAATGAGGTAGGGAACCACATGATGGAACTATGTAAAAAAATGCTAGAGAAAACGATGAAAGCATTGCAAAAATAGAGGGAATTATGTAAAAAAAAATGGAGACATTCATAAATTTGCATCATAGGGGTCATTGAAGGGGAGTATATAAAAATAATATTGTTCTAATGTGATATAGAGGACACTTGTGAGATGGTGTATGGACACCTTTCATTTATGTGAAGATAACTACTTTCAACTTGTCTTTGTTGAATCTACCCCTCTATATGAAGCAATGTCACTGAGGGAAGTCATGAGTCGGTTATGACTATCAATTTTAACATTACAGAAATTTTGAGGTAAAAAATGGACCTCAAAACAAAATATGTGCTACTAACATTAACTTTAAAAGAATTAATAGGATTCAAGATGATGATGTCAACCATAAGGGTAAATAGTTTTGGAGGGAAGGAATGAAAACTATTTTTTTATCATATTTTTTACTTATTTATTTATGAGTTTACTTATAAAATTATGCATCCAACAAGTGCCTATACTTGAAATTTGAGTAAACCTACAAGGACATATGTTGGAAAAAAATATGATAAAAAAAAAGTTTTCTTTCTTTCCCTTTGAAAATTCATCACTCTTATTTTATTTTTTAACTATTATTTTATTATTTTTCTTAGAAGACCCATTTTAGACTCAAGATATCTATAATGAATTTCCCTCCATCTATAAAAATCATTGAATTAAGCAAGGTCACCATTTTCTATAAACCCTTGACTCACAACTCAACCAAAACAAATTAGCCAGTAATTATCAATCTATTACACAATGAATTAGCCCATCTAAGGCTCCAAAAAATATCAAACAATAAAATGGCTAGGCGTCAATCCACTCCAAACACTGGCATCCATTAGAACAATTAGCAACCCATCACAAATCATCCACCTATCACTAGTGAAAACATATTAACAACCAAGGTAATAACCACACTCTCTGCTAGCCCTCGACGCAGCCTCCTGCTACCATGATCGACTTCAATGGATTTGGCCTCTGGAGGGGGATTCCATCCCCCTCCATACTAGTAGGCTTCAAAATTCCATGCCATGGTTTCTACAATCAGGAAATCCACCAGGTCTCAACCATCAAGTTTTTTTAAAACAATGAAAAATATTCCTGAAGTTTCTATCACAGTGGCCTCTTCAAAGCACATGGCTCTTGCTCTTGCAAAGTGTGTCTTAATTGGATAGTTCACCGACATCTGGTCATCTTCTAGGACCATGGAAACTTGGGTTCAATGAAATTGGAAAGTATTGATTAAAGGAAAATTGACCCACCATTTTTTAGGAAGGGGTTTCTACATTATCATGTTCCAAACCAAGGAAGACAAGGACTTAATATTCAAGAATGGCCCTTACTTATTCAACTCTCGTGGCATGTACCTTAAACATTGGACTCTAAAGTTCAACCTTGATCATGATATTCCCTCTGTAGTTCCTGTATGGGTTCAACTTCCCACCTGCCCCTCCACCACTGGAACAATGATATACTATGTTGCATTGCAAACTCTCTAGGACATTATATTGACAAGACTATCCAAAATAAGTGCATATTGGCATGTGCAAGGATCTATGTAGAGGTATGTAATGTACCCAACTCTCTGGCAGGGCCGCGTTACTATGAAATTGAATAACATGTTGATTTAAATGCGGAATAATACATGCAGCATGACATACAGATTCATGATACTACCATTAATTCTTAAAAACTTGAATGCAAATGATTTAAACATGCTCATAAACAATTAAACACCCACAACAACATTCATGTGTACAAAGTATAGAGTAAATGCAGCATTCGATCATAGCATTAAAACTATAAATGACACAATGATCAAAACACTTATCTTTAAAAATGTTTTACACAACCGGCTATAAACAATGGAAATTCCACCCAACCATAGGCTATGTTTCACCAATCCTATCTACAACAAGCCTCCCCCGAGCTATGTGGTATACCTAGGGAGGTAATATGGGGTACCTAGGGGGGTACCCAATGGGAATGTAGTTATGTGTTATTAGTGAAAGTCATTTAATATATGGGAATGTGGTCATTCAATGTAAGGTGGACTAGGTCCACTATATTAATAAAGGCCCACTATGGTAGTTGGATGTAATAAATGTGAGAAGGCTCTCTAGAAGGTTCCTAGGAGATAGGGAGAG